>VWZX01002114.1:590188-645411 GCA_013399015.1 Galbula dea
CCCCTCCCCGCTCGCAGCAGGCGGCGCCCGCAGCCGGCCGGCCCCGCAGAGGCCCCTCACCTCCGGCAGCAGCCCCAGCCCCAGCCCCGGCCCCAGCTCTCCCGCGCCGGTCCCGGCCCAGCGTGGCGGGGGCCGCCCCTCCTCACGGCCGCCCCCGCTACCTGCTCATCGAAGCGGTTCACCACGGCCTGCANNNGGCGGCGGCGGGGCGGGGTCAGACTGCGCCTGCGCCGCACACCTCCGCTCGGCCTGCGCGGGGCCGAACCGGGGCGGGGCGGGGCCACGGCGCATGCGTACACCGCCGGGGCGGGCGCGGGGAGCGGCCACCGCGGTTTGCCGGCGGCCTGGCCCTGGCCCGGGGCTCTGCCTTCGGTTCTCGGCGCCCCACAGGCCTGGCAGCGCTCCACCCCACCCCGGGGAGGGAGACACCCGACAGGTCGCTGGGCCCCGTCTGTGGCCCCCTGAAAGCGGTGGGGAGAGCGGGAAGGCTGGGCCTGGGCTCGCCGTTCAGCCGGCTGCTTGTGGTCCGGCCCCCGGCTGGGGAGCTGCCGGAGGGGGAAAGCTGAGCTCTGGCGGAACAGGCAGTGACAAGGCCTGGCTGTGAGAAACGAGGTTTGAGGCTGCGTCCTGTGGCTGAGCCATCCTCCGATTCCCGAACCGGTAGCGGGTCGGGGGGCTGGCAGGAGGTGCCGGTGGGCAAAGCGAGGGAGGGCCTGGCACGGTGGTTCGTCTCCTCTCACAAAGAAAATAAAGACACATGAAGCTGTGCGAGGAAAATTGGCAAGGGGCAGCGTCCCTCTGGCCCTGCCGGTGTAAATATTGAGCGTTGCTTACCCTGCAGAGCCAGGGAAGGAAAGAGGGAAGAAAACCCAAGAAGTACTGAAACAGGGTAAACTACTCTTCAAAATAGAAGGATGCGTTGAAAGTCTCCCTTGAAATGATTATTATCATTGTAACGAAATTTCTGTCCTTTGACCACGGTAGAAGGGAATGTTTTGCCTCTCCAGACTTGAGTTTCGGTAGTGGTTTAGATGCTGATTTACGCCTTCTCCCGGCAAACAGACAGGACAGTTAGCAGGGGCTTCCTTTATTCAAACTGCAGTAGCCATTTCAAAGCCACTGAGCTTGGCAGAATTGATCTCCAGTTTTGATACCAAACACACACGGGTGTGTTGCCTTTCAAGTAAAAGAGAAGGTTATTCTGTACATAAGTTAGTTTATTTCAGTTGAATAGCTTCTGTTACATCTCGGCTTCACTTGCAGAACTGTAGCAGGAACTAAAAATACATCATGTAGCACAGAAAAAATCTTCCCCAGCCTAGTTATCCAGAACCCAGCCAACTGTTTACTCTCTGTGACTCAGGAAAGTAGGATATGTGGATATCAAGACAAATAAACATCCACTTCCAGTTTCCTTCTTGGGAATGTTAATTTGCTTCTGGGTAGACAGAAGCACAAAATAATATCCTTTCATGCTAGAGTCAGGTTAAAAATACTCCGACAAGATGAAGATGCAACTTGAGGTAAGGCCTCTTGAACACAGGACTTAAAACCATCAAAAGCCAAGTGAAGAACTGGAGAATCAAGGACTTTCTCCTGTTACTCCATTCAGCAGGGGCCTGGATTTGACTTGGGGACTCTTGCTATTATCATAGGACATTTTCATTATCACCAGGAGCAGCAATATGAAATACATTCTGAGGTGACTTTCCCTGTGAGTAACAAACAGTGAAATTCCTGTAATTCAGATTACAGTATGAACAGTTCCTCTGCATTCTAGCAGCAAACTGAGGAACTTGGTTCATAGCAAGAGGCAGATGTTTTATAAAAAGGTGAAAATCGATTGCAGATATTTTATTGAAGAACAAAACAATTAATTGGTTGAAGAATAAACAATAGGTCTCTGTCTGTACAGCTTGTGGTACTGACTTTCAGGAAATGCAGAAAGCATTCTGATTTATACAGAGGGGGCAGTCTAATCTGGGCCTGTTAAGTGCTCTGGATTTTGTATTATTCATTTGCTGTGTACAATAAACTAGCTGTGGTGTAAAGGCTATTGATTCCTTTGCATTAGAGTGCATTGTAATGGTCAGCATTAATATGCTTCTAAACATTGTCTTAGGTTCTAGAAAAGACTTCTAGTGTCCTGGTTATATATACACCCCTCTCCAAATCAAACCTGCATGATATGTGTATATATTTGCTTATTATCAGAATCTTCAGGGAGCTGGATGGTGAATGAACCTGGTCCCTGGAACCTTTTCTGATCGTGTTTGTGTGTCTGAGCACAAAGAAAGGCTCTGCCAATAACCACACCAGCAAGAGAGCAGTTTGCATCCTCGCACCATTTCATAAGCGTTTGTTCTCCCCAGCATTTCCCTTGCATAGGTAAATAGTTCCTTTAAGCTCTGGAAATGAGGGTGAGGCTGTGGGTGCGCTCTCCGAGCTGTCCAACTCCTGCAGGCTTTCTTCCCGCACGGGTGTGCAGGGAGCAGAGCTGAGTTCCTGGGGACCCCAAAGCCCGCTTCACTATCGCCCCGAAACTGCTCGGACTGGCAGCAAAAGCTTTGTCTCAAAGGGTTCAAAAGCGAAGATCTTGCCTAGAATCGTTCACCAACCCCCTGAAGGCTAAGTCTCGTCCCGTCTCACACTAACTCCTCCGACAGGAGGCTGCAGCTGCGCGCTCTCTGCCAGCGCTCTCCTGGCTGGAGGTCGGACGGCTGCTTGCCCTTGACCAGCACCTGCCCCAGGGAGGGATCCCACGAGCCTCCCTCCTCCACAGCTTTCTCTCCTCACCGGCTCGCGTTGCCGGCAGTAGCTAGAGGCCGTGCCTCGGAACAACTGCGCATTTCCCCAGCCAGGCTGTGGCTCTGCGTTAGCCAGTTCCCCTCCGGCACAGCACGGGCAGCTGAGCCCCAGCTCTGCCAGCACACCTTGCCAGTTCCCGGCAGCTCTGGGGCTGCTGGAGGCAGAACCGCTCCTGCTGGGCCTTTCCTCCATCCATTTGTCAAAACTCCCTTTTCAACTGTTGATGAAGTTGACCTCTAAGTATCCCATAACAATCAGGCAGGAATAATGCCCCCTGAAGGCAACCCAGCCACGATCTCCACACGGATCTCTGCCTTCTGCCAAAATCTAAACAATAATAATTGATGCTGGGGGCAGGAAAGGGACTCAGCTTACTGATAAGCTTATCAAAAACATGTCTTACGAAGCCAGAGAGAAATCAGAGTTGATAAGATTAGCTGAGAGAGAAGCATCTTGGGAACACTTGACTTAGGTAGAAAAAGACATGCTAGCTCTTCCCTTTAGATTTCCCAAACAAAACAAACACTCTCTTCCTGTTTCTCATAGTGTTTTTCCCAAAGCAGATCTGCTCCCTAAAAACAAACAAGACTTGCTTTAGCATTCCCAGATTCTAAGCAGAGGGGAAACTTCAGAGGCTGAATGGCCAGGTTGGAAATTCTCCTAGTGTTTCCCCCAACCTCTCTGGAAAATTCCAGACACTGTTTGGTCAAGATCATTCTCTCCCAACACTCTCTGCTTCCTTTTAATTGTTCCCTCTCCTTCCTAGGTCCAGTAGGAGTGCCCTGAGACCCCCTCTCCTAGAAATGGTCCAGTAGGAGTGCCCTGAGACCCCCATTCCTAGAAATGGTCTGCTGTCCTGGAAAAACCACAGCATCTCTGCTAGTACCTTTTGTGCTAGACCCCGTCTGGGGGCAGATGAAAGCCCACATGATTTTGTCCTCCAACAGGAAGACACATGACATTTTATAACTGCTATTAGATATTATTTGAAGAGAAGTCTTTCCAAGTTCCCTAGCTCCAGATAACCTCTGAGTTGTGCTGCCATTTCTTTAGCAGCTCTTGGCAATCTCATGCCTCTTGGTTATTCTGGTGGATCTTCACAAGACACTTTTGCAAGAGCTTCTTAATGCAATTCCTTAACTTATGTGTAAACTGAAAGAAGAAATTACAGCCTAAGGCATCCACAAAGTCTTGTCACAGGCTTTAGTGTGAATGGCAATGGTTTTTCCTGGCTAAAAGTGTCCCATTGTGGCTTTCAAAGTGGCACGAATGGTAGGAGTCACACAGATGAGGAAAGTCCCTGCTATGTCCTCTATTCCCTCTCAGCCTTGGTTCAGAACTGCTAAAGCCTGAAGAGCCAAGCCACCAGAAGTAGAAATCTACCTATGTGGGAACAGGCCCCCTCAGGAAATTTCCAGACATCAATCTTTATAGTCAAGCCAAAAAACTGCCCTTTGAATCACTTCCCAGGAGGTACTCTGGCACTTCTGCATTTTGCCTGAGTAGGAGGATGAGGAACCAGAGGAGAAGGTGAAGGTGCACAAAGGAAATGACCTGGCCAGACCTGTACTAAAATCCACACCATTTCTCAGCTTGCTTTGTCCTTTACTCCAGAGTAGAAGTGTTAATTGTATGTCTTTAGATAGCATCACTTAACAACACAACTTCCAACCAAATTCCCCCTAAAGTTAGAAGCCCTTAAGCATTTCCTTCCATTCTGGTGGGTTTTACCCTTTAAGATTCAGTTACTCTCTAGGTGTCACCTACAATATTCTCAGGAAGTCTGGGCCTCTTTTTCATTATGCCTGAACTAGCTCTTGGAGGTGACACCTTCCCTGGCTTCCTGCCACAGGCTATGGGTTGTCCTCTTCCATGTGTTTATCTTCTGCCTGTCTCTACTTTGCCATTTCAATCCACATTATTTATTTAGTACCCTGCCTTTTTCTCCTCCTCCTCAAGTCTCTGTTTCACACTTTGATCTCTTCATTCCTTCTTTCCCACCTTCTTGTTTTCCCCAGAGTTTGTGGCACACCCCAGAAGTGGCTCAGCTATGCTAAGGGATGCTTTTTAATTTCAGTTGACCAGCTTTGGTGCAGAAGCCTCCCCCCGGCAGAGGCTTCCCTCTCGGTGTCAGGTCCTGATGGATGCGGTGTCACTCCGGAGGAAACGTGCCACATCTGAGAGCAGCATCAAAACCATTTTCTTACTGAAGCTAAACAAACAAACTTCAGTAAATGAGGAAGGAAGGGAGGAAGGGAAGGATCTGAGGTTTTCGGTAGGAGGTGACAAGATTTCGAAGCTACAACCCGCTTAGAGCTGGGCTTAGTCTCAGAGCTGGCAGGCTCCAGCTGGAGCTGGGCAACCTCACTACCAGCGCCACAGCTCCGGCTGTGCCGCGGGCCTGGGTTCTCTCCCCCCTCGGCAGGGTCCCCAGGAGGACACTGCTCCAACAGATCTCTCCATTAGAGGGCATTAGAGGCCACTAAAATCCCCGAAGGACGAACTCAGGACAGAGGAAACTTGTGTCTCTGTTTGGTACCTGCGGGGTGGTCTGCATCTTCCCTGCGGCAGGGATCTGCTGACCCCACCTGACGTGCTGGATACGTTTCAAAGTTGGAAGAGACTTATTCTGAAAGATTAAGCCATGGGTTTGCTTCTGTATTCTCTGCTTCCCAATTCCTCCCTGACTGCAACAGGCTCTGTTAAATGTCAGCAGAGCCAGCAAATGATCTGACTGGATTAATAGCAATCACAGAGTGATGGATTATGCTTTAGAGAAATGAGAGATTCTGTACAAAATAGTCACACTGGAACATTTATTCTGGGACGTCTAATCAGCACAGGATAATTCAAACTGTAGCACATTGTCTCACACCACCAGTTTCTAAATGCAAGTATTTCTGTTCCAGTAGAAATCCTATTTGGATGCAAACCAGCAGGAGTCAACCCCTGATGCTTGCTCTGATGGACAGAAACAGTCCAGCAGCAAGGTGTCATCAGAGCTCAGGTATTCTAAAGGAACTGAAGGGAAGAGAATTTCTCCTGAACCTGAGCTGTATGCCATGCACTGGAAGTGGATAAAGAGTTATGAAGTTAGTGTCTGCCACTCTGCCTCAGAGGCATGACCAAGCCCAGGGGAAGTTTGTTTGATCACAAGCACTCCCAATGTGTGTGTTTATGTTCTAAAGCTTAAGGGGAATGAGAACATTTGGTGTATCTCCCATACCTATCTATTCTTCTCGAAATCATATTATATCTGCTTGAGTGCTTGCCTTCAAAGAGCTTTGCAGTGCCTCATGATAAAGCTGTGTCAAAGGCCACACACACCCAACCAAAGCTACCCAACAAGTCACAGATGAGTGCTCATCCCTCAAATGAACTGGGAAATTAATACCAGCCTCAACTTGCACAATGAAATCTGCCTGACACTTTTCCCCTGACACTATCTAAACCCCTGTGCCACTAACCTCAGTGAGATTATTCCCCAGTTAGATCAGCCAATTCTGGATGATAATCACATAGCCCCAGAGCCAGGGCTTGGATTCAGAAGCACCAGCACATCCATCAAGTATGTCTTTTGTTGCAGTGTCCAAGGTCTGAGCTCTGCTGACACATTCAGACCTTGCTCCTGCTCAGCTCAGCAATGACAAAACAGCTGGTACCAGAACCATGCCATGGTGAGCCAATGGTGCAGCAAAGACCTGGGGCATCTGCACCCTCAGCTCCCCCTAGATACAGAACCTTCTGCAGCATGCAGAACTGCCCCTGCACCAGCACATGCACCAAAGACTGCCCTCTCTTCTCCCTCTCTCTTCTTTCAAGCAGTCAGGTGTACAAGAGGGACTGGAGAGGGAGTGTCTGATGGAAAGATAAGTCTTTAAGAACTAGGAGAAGCTCAAGACCAGAATTTAGTGTTTTAGTTTCTGCTTCTTAAACAACCTTTTGTAAGCCTCATGTTAGCCTGCATGAATTTATGAATACAAAGACTCTTTGTCACTGAACAGTTTTATCAGCTGCTGCTCTATTTCCTTCCCATGACTCATCCTATTAGCTTCTGCTGCCCTAGTTCATTGCTGCTGCTGCTTAAGCCCACGCAAGCTTTTCTAAAATAAAACTTAAAAAAAGCTCATTTGAAACAGACATCAAGGAGCTGGGAGGGGTGATGCATGGCACTGCCCTGTGGAGACAACACCTGCTGCTTTACTGGCCTTCCAAATACTGCAGAACAGCATGGAGCCCTCCTCAGCTGCAGGGTCTTAGAGCTGCTGTTAAATGGAGTTGAAAATTAAGAATGAAGCTCACCTAGGACAGAAAAATAACAGTAATGCCATCTGAGAATCTGTTAGGAGGAGCACAGGAGGATGAATTCAAACCCCACTGAATCCATTAGATCTGAGAGTCATCCCCTATCAGACAGGTATCTGTTAAATCTACAGACACTTGCTCAGCAGCCAGGGGTTCTATTTTTGGTGCTGCCTTTGAAGCAGTGCTATACTTGGCCCTGCACAGTGCTTTCATCAAAGGGGAATCGTGACCCAACTGGCACAAATGCCAAGACCTCAGTCTGAGGCAATAATGAGCTGCCTGCCTGCTGCCTCCTAGCAAAGTCTTACACAAACTGGAGGAAGCAAGGCAGGAGCTCAGGGTATCACCTCCTACCATCTCCCTCTTTGTACAGATGAAGCCACAGACAGACAGGATGGTAGGAAGGATCTGCTGGACATGGTGAGGAGTGTTTCCTGTTTCTGAGAGCAGGGGCTGTCTCATTACTTTTAATCCTTAAAGCAGAGCATGCCTGGCATGCTGAAGGACACAGAGCATGGCCCTGCTGTGGAAACCACCTCTCCATTTGCCCTCTCCTGCTGAACTGTTTCTATCTTGTTGTTATCTGGCCACATGGGCAATGAAAATATTGGCTAATCAAACCACTGACCACTAGTACCTATGTTGCCCTAAACTTGACCCTGACCCTTCAAGGATCTGTGCACTTGTTAACCCCTTCTGCATTTTTGCAATCTTTTGTTCCATGAAGGGTGTGATCTGGCAGCCCTGCAGGTCCACAGAGTTCCTAAATATCATCATGTGACTTAAGAGCAGCAGTGAAACAAAGACACCACCTCTGCCTTACTTCCAGGCCTAGCAGGGATTGAGAAATAGGAAGGAAGCATTCCAAAGCTGCAAAGGGCAGGGAAAAGCGCCAAGCTCTCTCGAGAGTATGCAGTGTGACAGGAAAAGCCAGCTCCAAAAGAAAGCAGAGAGAAGGCAAGAGGGGAAAAATACTTCCGAGCTCAGTAAGAAAGGAAAGGAAAAGACAAGGTTGTGCCTAGGAAGCACACAAGCTTCTCCCAGCTTAATCCTAAATGGAATTGCACTTAACATGTTTTGCTGTGTTGGACAAGCTGACCTGAAGTGGTTAATTCATCTTTCCCTTCCCTGTACAGAAACAGTTACACTGCTCTAGAGAATCTATCAGGTGCTCTTTCCCAGCTGTAGAGCTGTGCCTTTATCAGAACTTTCACTGGCACATTGATCTAAGTTAAAAACAAATAAAAATGACTGCACTTCCTGACACAGTCACAGCAGTGCAGCCTTCAAGTGTAGACCAAAAGGGCACTGATTGCACTGCCCTGGGAGATAGAAGGGTTTATCAGGCTAGTGGGGAAGAGATTTGAATTGCAGTCTGTAGATCAGAAGCTGCACAGACATACGCTGACCACGAGTGAGTCTGCCCTGCCTCCACGTGATGGCTTTATCACCTTGCACCACAGCTGTGGGACACAGCTCTGCCCTGCACAATGGCCTGTTTGCATTGCAGCAGCTTGTAAGGACTCCCACTGAAACCTAGATCCCTTTATGTTATGTGCTGTACAAATGCAGATGAAAAAGAAATCCCTTCCTTGCAGCCTTAACAGATGAAACAGGCAGAAGCCAGGAGGGCATCAGAAGCACGGGAAGCTGGGGTGACTGGCTCAGTGGTCATGCAGCAGGTGAGTAATGCAGCCACGAGTGCAATGTCAGTCTCCTGGCTCTCAGATCAGTGTTTTTCCTGCTAGAAAACTGTCTCCTCCCCAGATCCCCAGGGAGCAGCTGAACTGTCTCTAGAAGAATGCAAGACTGGAGCTTAGCAGCATAAGTGAGGATAAACACTAAGTAGTAGCTTCTAATTCGGCCACTACAGCAACAAAAAGTGAGTTCAGCCACTCCGTGTTTACTCCTCCAGCAACGGGTGTTGCATCATCAACACTTACTCTCCTGCTGCCAGACTGACAGTGCTGCCTGCTCTACTCCTGGGAACACTGCTATCAGCCTCCTGCCTGCACTGTGACCACCTGTGGTGGCACAGGATGTTTATTCTGCACGGCACCACACCAGCCCAGGAGCTATGAGCGCATCCAGAGCCCACAGAATGCAGCCCCCAGTGTGTGAAGCTCCTGCCATCAGCCCCACTCAGGATGAAAGCACAGTCCCTAGGTTGAATTAGTGGACTCTGACTCTGGAGGAGTTCTGGTTCTTCCATAGACTGTTCCACACAAACTCTACCAAGTCCTTGATCTTCAGCCTGACCCTATGCACTCATCTCTAAAGCAATGTTAATGAGGAGGAGCCCAAGCCACCCTGAGCCTTAAATCTGTCATATAACGATTTTCTGCTTGCAGGGTACAACGTGTTACTCCTGACCCAGCACAGGATGCCTGGCTGAAAAGGGGAATTTATAGCCTGAAATCTGCAATGCATATATTTAAGGTAGAGTGTTACTGAACCAGGAGAGGTACTTCCTGCCCATGTCTGCATGCAGGCTTACATTTCAAGTCTTGCAGGAATACTCTCCTTTTCCAATGGCTTTATTTAACAACAGCCCTTCCCATCCACACTCCAGCCACCAGACCTTCCCTGAGCCACAGAAGCAGCATGCAGCTGCCCTGAGACAGTGTTCAGCCACAATTACATTTGCTCTGCAGCTGGAGGCTGGAGCACATACATCTCATTCCCCCTCTTTATGGTCATCAAAATGACAGATATCTGACAGAGAGGTAAACTGTGCTGCCCCAGAATCCTGCTTTACTTCAGTGGGGAACCTATTGCTAATGTCAAGGCTTATTTATGGCACATTTTCCCTGCAATCTTGTTACTTCAAGAGAAAGGCGATGAGTGTGCAACTAGAAATCTCCTCAGTCTCCTTCAGGAAACAGAAACAGCACAAACCGGACCCTGGTTCAACTGGCAACCCTATCTGTGGACACACTGCCCTCCACACTGCTTGCACAAGACACTTACCATGTACCAGCTTGAGTATTTTCAGCACTAATGGGCACACTGAGCCTTCCCTTCCTGTGCTGCAGAGGCTGCTGGAATAATGCAGCTCGTAATTACATCCAGCCACTGTCAGGACTCGAATTACAAAACCGGATTTCTGTGCCAGGCTTTCAGGAAGTGAGGCATGGCAGGGACCTCACAAATCACCTGCAGTGACATTGATGCAGAGGGCAGGGCCTTCCCTTCAAAGCTCTCAGGTTCTCTGGAATGCCCCTGTCTGGCTGCTCACAGAGCCAGACACCGTGCTTCAGAGGAGGAAGAAGTAATGGAGGGGGGAAGTGGCAACAGCCAGAGTTCTGGTGTCTGTATCCAGGTCTGTTTAGAAAGAGAATGGAACAAAGCCTGCAGTGTGGAGGCTGCTATGGAGGACAGCTGTTAGTGCTGCTCCAGCTTAGTCCCAAGGGACTGCATTGCTGGACACTCCTGCTACTGCAAAAATGACTAACAGTTGCCTGCAAAAAAGTCACAGTAAGAGACCAGGGCCATGGCTGGTAACAAACTCCCAAATCATTGCCAGGTTTTATAAAGTCTTGTTTCCCTAATCTTGACCAATTCCTGTTCCCCTGACCCATTTCTCCTGATCCTCCCCTGTCATGCTTTGATTCATGTTTGTGTCTGTTGGTGATGTCACTCAAATGCCACTGGTTACCTTTACTAACCCCAGCTGTATCATGTTCTGAATATGCCTGGAGCTCTGCCCTCTGAGGTGCAAAGCTGGGGGGGAATTTCCCTAAAGGCAATGAGAGGTACATGTGTCCTAATAAAGAAACTTGGTCTTCCAGCATACCTTTGTTTGCCTTAATATCTGCCTTCACACTACTATTTATCCAAGGTCATATCTACTATTTACTTGAAGACTCCTTGACACCACTCTTACTCTGTGTGCACTGGGCAAACACAGGCTGCCATTCCCAGTGGAACAGAAAAGGCTGCACTGCAAATAAGCAGGTTCCCATTTCCTCCCCTTGCTCTCATGCCTTTTTCCAACATTTCCAACCCACCAAAATGGGAGCTAGAAGAAGCCTTAACAAACCCCTTTATCCAAACTGCACAACCTCCAGCTTCAAAGAACCTCTATCTTCCTCAGAGTCTTTGCCTTTCCTGTAGCCCCTCACCCAACAGGCCTGGACACAAGCCACCCAAATGTTTCCAAGCTCAGCTGCACATCAGCTCAGGCCCATCTCTGATCTGTAAGCAAATACTCTTTATCTGTAAGCAGCCTGCTCTTTCCCAACCCTTGGCAGCAGGAATGCAGCCCCGTCTGTTTCCAGGCAGAAGCTGTCAGACACAACCCTCCAATTCCCCAAGGTGCTGACTTTTCCTATTCTCACTGTGTTATTGATCTGGTTTAATGGAGGTGCTCTATCCCTTTCATTTTCCCTATAAACCTCAACTTTCTTTGCAATCAGCTGAATTCATGGCCTATCTACCGACATTTACAATGACACTCTTCACACAGGGGATTTTCCTCCCCTTAGTCCTGCTAGTCCATTGGCAGAGCACAGATCTCATACAGAGAAGAAAATACTCTTCCTGTAGTAATGTTCAGCAGTTTACTGCTGACCACCTCCTAGGTTAGCACAAATCCCTGGACATTTCTGCCTCGGGGCAGGTGATAAACACGTGGCTGCTTCCTATGTACACCAAGTGTTTGGGACTGCAGTGATCCAGGATACCCCTGCTACCTCCTCAGCCCTTACACTCAGAGTCAGCCCTTACTCTGGCTTGTTATGTGACTGCTTTGACATTCCTCTGGGCTCACATCAGCTTCCCAGTCCCAGCCCTTGTTGGCTAAGGCATGTTCACAGCTGGCAGAGAAGAGCACCCAGACCTTAGCACTTACTGCTTCTGCCTGGAAAGGTGCGGTTGTCACCCACTGGGACACGCAGCTCTTCTAGCCTTCAGGTACCAAATGCTCCTGGGTGCTCTCCCTTCAGGGCAGTGCATGCTCCTGAGCCAGGATGAGAACACTCTCTGCCTCAGAGTTGACCTCAAGCACAGGCCAGTCCTGAAGCAAGGGCTGCAGACATGCTCTGCTTCCTCCTCCCCTTGCCTTGCCTGCCCAGCTGGAACCTCTGCCCCAGCTTCTCTCCCACGGGCTCTGGCAGCAGTATTTAGCTGTGCTATACTTACAAGGAGCAGAGAGTGAAAAGCAGGGCAGAAGAATAAGCAGCCAAAGAAAGGTTATTTAAAATCTGGCAGACAGGGCAGCACCAAATCTGGATAGATCTGGGTGGGTCCTCCTCCATATCACAATGAGATGAGAGTCCCCACAAGGTGTGTCTGTCCCACCCGGCAGTGCTGCTGTGCTGAGAGCTGTTGGATCAGCCCTGCCAGCCAGACCCCCGTGGCCTGGAGGTGAAAGTCACATCAGGAATCTAACAGCTTGAGGAAGGCTTGTATCCTCCTTGATTATAATGAACCTATTAGGATGTTTTTAACCCTGGTTGCAATGAGAGACTTGCTGGTTTGCACCCTTGAAAATAACCAGCTGTAATTACAGAGCTGAATGAGGGAACTGAAGCCAAAGGAATACAAGCCAGCTCAGTAACATTTTTCACTGCAGAGTGGTAAAGAATGTCATTTCAAATCAGAGGGAAACACTGCAGACTGAGTGCTCCTCCTGCAAAGAGCCTGGACACCTTCAGACAAACTGAAGTTACTGGCAGCTGAGGTCAGAGAAAACACAGGCTGCAGGGGAACCCTTCTGAAAGAAGTGAAATAGCTGTGGGGTAGAGGTCAGTGCTGTTTGAGATCATGCTGTATGAGGGTGTAGATGCACTGAACTCAAAGGAGGCTGACTTGCTTTCTCTGCTACACAAGGACCTCTTCTGCTAGCCTTGTTCAGGCCAGTGCAGTTCTAACTCACAGCCTGACCCTCAGCCATCTGAGATAACAGCTCCTGCAACTTCAGTGGGCAAATTTAGCACAGATGTTTCTGTAAAGCATCTCCCTTACAAGGTACCCATGGCTAGCTTGCAGAGAAGGAATGGTTTCAAACCTAAAAGGAATAAACCCAAACCTCTGTCTCCCTTACCTAGTGCAGCTCCTCACCACAAAAGTGCTGAACACACCACACACGCTAAACCATCTGCTCCATGTGACAGCCCCACAAGTTGAAGGCTTCTGCTGACCTTAGTGCTGTTTGATCGCTGCTTGAGAAGCCCATTAACCTGCTCTTTTGGCCTAAGGCTTTTCAGAGGACTGAGTCAAAAAGACTTCAGCAAAGCTGAGTGAGACACATACCATTAAAATTCAGATAAAGAAGCCAAATGAAAAGATTATAACTAGATTCACCATGGCAGAACACAAGAATGTGAAATGAGCAGCCTGAGGAAAGGCTCCATAACCTGGAACTTGGAAAGTCTTTCCAAGACAGGCAGACAACAGAAGGCCTTTCATTTGTGAAAGCTTATTGCAGTGTGTAAAGTCTTGATGGAGAGATGGTTCTGAGTACATTAGCTTCCCAGCTGAACAGCACTGAGCAGCCTTGGCAGCTGCATCCCTAAGGAAGAGAATGGAAAACACATAAATCAGCCTTGAGTCATTGGTGCAGCCCTGCAGGCCCCTGCAGCATGTGACCATGTGGGGCATGCAGCCTGCTGCCACCCCCTGATTCCACAGCTATGCCTCACCAGTGAAGAACAGTGAAAATCATCCGAAAAATCATCCCCTGGGATGGATGGTTCACTTCCAAGGGAAATAAACATGACAAGGGTGCCAAGAAAGAAAAGTGTGGGTTCTTTATCTCTTCAAGTTTTGACTGAATTTTAGAAAGACACTTTCTACTGACCAGAATAGTTGAGTTAGGAGCTTGCAGACAACAGAATCCAGCTTCCCACCTCTCCTGCTCTGGCTTTAGACACAAGACAACAGCCCATTCAGCTGGCATGAAAAGAGAAGGTGCTAGCAATGTCTCCAAGGGCAGCCTGTGACGCCAAACAATTTCTAATAAGCTTGCAAAACCCTGGTCATTTACACATCCCAACTTACCTTTGTGTCCACAACACACAAAACATGGACAGGGAAGTTCAAAGATTGGCATTTGGACTCCAGTGTTGCAAAGGCTGAACAACAGGGTACCTGCTGAAAATCCTCACTGTTTGTAGTTGCATTAAATTAGATCAAGTTGTATCCTTCTGTAATACAAAGATCAGACTAAATGAGCTAATCTTCTCTCCTGGCTCTCCAATCTACTACATCAATGAGCAGAAAGTACACTGAGGACGAAACACCAGCTATTGGAGCAATATTAACAGAAACACAGACACTTGAAGAAATAATACATTGCCAAATACTTTGCTTCTTTAAACAACAAAACAAAACCGCATACAAAAAAAACCCCAAAACCCAAAAACACTCCCAAACTCCACAAACTAGCAAGAAAGCCAGCAACATGGTAACACTTCTACAAAGCTGCATAACTGGACTGCTCTCTCTCCCTGGCTATAACAGCCCCCTAAGTAAGCAAACAGAACCCAACCTCCTTCTGGCTCTACGTGAGGCATGTGAGGCACAAAGCCTCAGGAGAAATCTTCCAGAGTGAGTCACCTCAGCTATGAGATGGCCTGGTTCAAACATTCACAACTTAGGAGTAACTCCAAAGCAGCATTTCACTGGCTACAAATCTGCCTTGTTATAAGAAGCTGCTGAGGGATTAAGGGAAGATAGCTCCTTAGGGTTTGCCCATCTGCAGGCAGCAGAAGATAGAGAAGGAACAAGACTATGCTGTTAAAAAGTACTGCATCACATGAGTGCTATGATACGCTGAGAGAGTTTGTACAAACCAGTGTTAATCCATGCCAGTGTCTGGACCGCAAAAATACTCCAAACGTCTCCTGGCTCCTTTCTTTGACAGTATCTCACTACCTGATTTTAAAATCGCTTCGCTGGCTTTGCTCTCATGAAGGCAACTCCTGGAAGCTGCTACAGCTGAAGGGCTGATTCATAAAGCTATTTCAGTACAGCTGCTTTGGAATGAACCACGGTTATTACCTGCAGTTAATTACCCTGCTATGTACTTTTCTGAACTCGAGAGAGCAAGGAAGAGTTACCCTGTCGAGAAGAGGGGCAGAGCTTCGATATGTTTAAAAAGAGTATAGATGCTGTGCTGAGGAACAGGGTTTAGTGGGCACGGTGGTGACAGGCTGACGATCGGACTTGATGATCTTAGAGGTCTCTTTCTGTGATTTTTCACGGGGGACAGGGCCCAGCTTCACAGGGCAGGGAGAGCCACAGTGGTGTGGAAAGGACTGCAGGCCAGCGACGAGGCGCACGGCTGCGGAACGGGACGAGGACGAGAAAGCCGTTGCCGGTGCCAGCGCGGCACGGCAAGCGGGCAGGAAGGGCCGGGGGAGCAGATGTGCTGCCCACGGGAGGAGCGAAGGAGGCAGGCCGGCAGGAAGGGCCGGGGGAGCAGATGCGCTGCCCGCGGGAGGAGCGAGGGAGGCAGGCCGCGCTGCCTGCCCGCCCCTGCCCGCCCCGCTCTACACCCCGCGCTGCCGCCGCCATTTTGTCCCAGTCCCTGCGTCCCCGGCCAGCGGCGGTCGCTCCCGCTCCGTTGCAGGTCCCGAGCAGGTGCGAAGGGCGGTCCCGTAGATGGCCAGCTTTCCCCTGAGTGTTAACGAGAAGCTCATCGGTGAGCGGCGGGCGCGGGAGCGGGGCTGGGGCGGGAGGGGGGTAAGGCCATCCGTGACCGGGTTCGGCGGCTCCCTGAGTGGGGCTGGCTTCGCCACCGGGTTCGGCGGATCGCCACCGGCCGTGGCTCCGCCAGTGGGTTTGCCGGATCGCCACCGGCCCTGACTCTGCCACCGGCCCTCGGGGTGTCGGAGGTGCTGCTGTGCGGGCGGGGAGGGTTTGGGGCCGGGGCCGGGCTGCAGCCGCTGAGCAGCACCCGAGTGCCATCCCCTCGCCACCTTTCATTATATGCTCCTCAGGGGAAGAAAGTTTGCCCGGTTCGTGTGGGTTTGGGAGCCCCTTACCTTCACGTTCTAAACGCAAGGGTTGTGGGCGGGACAGCAGCGCTGAGAGCCCTGGAGCTCGGTCCCTGCGCTGGCAGCCTGGGTGGGAGCTCAGTGACCCTGCAGGGCAGGGGATGGTGACTGACCTGAGCGCACACTGCCCACTTCTTCCCTGTGCCTGTTGCTTGATTTATTTTTGTCTGAAGGCAGGCGAAATACTACAGTGTGGAAGTGTACTCACATTTTTCTTAATAATAATTGTTTGGCATCTTACTTGCTCATCACTGAGGTACTAGGTCAAGTTGGAACATACACTGCCTTCTCTAGAGCCGTAGTTAAAATAATTGAAGTAATAGCTGGGTTCAGTAAATTTGTAATTCATTTGAGTTCTGCTTCTGATAGCAAGATGTGATACTACTTGCTTGACAACCAGGGCATTCTATCATTAAGCGGTTTCTTTTGGTGACTCAAACACTTTTGCAACTGAGGTTCTTGTGCTTGGTTATACAATGACATGACTTGTCACGAAGTAAAAGGAAAATAATGAGCAGATTGCCCAGCTCCCTTCTAACCTCTTAGAATATGCTGGCTTTCTTCAATAAAAGGAATTTCCTCTTTTCTTTCCTAGCACGATCCCGCACCATAGGAGAGCTCCTAGCCCCAACCTCTCCTTTTGACAAGAAGTGTGGCCGTGAAAACTGGACTGTGGCATTTGCTCCTGATGGATCTTACTTTGCTTGGTCACAAGGACACCGCATAGTGAAGCTGGTCCCCTGGGCTCAGTGCCTGAATAACTTGTAAGACAAAAACATACAGCTTTTAATTCATCTGAAAAGCTTAAAGGCTGTCTCCTGGTTTGGAATTCTTAAGAGATTCAAATGCATGTGTTGGATTTTGGGCATCTTTGGGAAAAATTAATTCTTTAAAGTAACAGCTATTGTTTTATCTCCCTCTGTGGTCAGTGAGAGAAACGACTGGATTGCAAGCTCACGAGGGCTATGGAGGAGTGGTTTTTGAAGTGATTCAGATGCTCTAAAATAAGAGGAAGTTAGGAGGGAGAGGCAGTGTAAAGACTCAGGCATATCTGGACTTTCACATTTCCTATCAGAAAACTATTTGTTTTTACCTTTCAGGAATTTACATAAAGGCAAACCTCTTCTCATTCTTACAAGTTCAGTTCCAAAAGACACATTTTAGTTTCACTTGCAGGTTGCATTTTAATGAAGCTAGTAACCAGGAGTTGCATTTTTGTAGCTAGTTCCGTTTCCCCTCCTGCCTCCTTTGGGTTTTTTTTTCTCTTTCTGGGGGTGGGTTAATTGCTTTTCATGTGCTGGCCTCAGTGTCTCTTCCCAGGATTTAATGCATGTAGGTGCACTGCAGGGGACTTCTTCCTCGTTTAGCAGGAAGCCTTAGAAATTTTTGTGACTAATTTTTCTGTAAATGCTTTAAAAATGCTGGGTTTCACAGTTGGCTAAGTTAAGCCATTGCTGGTTGCAGAAGTAAAAATCCATACAGAAGTATTTTCTTTTTAAGAAGGTTTCCAAGTGTGAGTAATTTTCACAGTTACAAGAAAAAGGAGTAAAAATGCTACATTATGGGCCTCCAAAATGTACCTCATGGCAACTCAAAACTGTTGTCTCTTAAAGACCTTTTTGTGCTGTTTCATGTTCAAGATCCTTTATGCTGTTTTCTGTTTGTCTCGCAGCTTGTTGCATGGCACAAAGAATGGTGCCAATGCTGTCAGTACAAGACTTGCCAGGCAGAACAGTGAGAGTGGGCAGAAGAACAAGCCTTGTGAACATATAATAGACTGTGGTGACATCGTCTGGAGCCTTGCTTTTGGCTCCTCGGTGCCCGAGAAGCAGAGCCGCTGCGTGAACATAGAATGGCACCGCTTCAAATTCGGGCAGGACCAGCTCCTGCTGGCTACAGGCTTGAACAACGGGCGCATCAAGATATGGGATGTGTACACAGGTACAGCATGGAGAGGAGCCTGGCACTGCATCCTCACTGGCTGCAGCTGTAGCACCAGGAATGCACTGAGTTAATTGCTTATGGAATCTGAACAGGAAGCTAAAGAGAGCAGGAGCTCCTGCAGCTAGAAACGTTCAGGTAGTGCTAGAGGAAGGAAGAGAGTCAGGTCGTGCTTAAGGGATGGAGGACAAAGGCTGGTTGGTGCAAACACTTCAGTATATGTGACTGACTCTGTATTTACTCTAAGACCTTCCCCTGCATCTTACTTCTAATACACTTTCAGACAAAGGAAACTACCAAAACCTGAAGCGCGCTCTCTTCTTGAGGATGGGCAAGGATGATGCTGATGGAGGGAGGACCTTTGATTACTTGTAAAAGAAAATGATTGTTCAAATGATAAGAGGTTGAATCTGAAATTGGATCATCTCAGGCTAGCTGGTAGCAAAGCTGTTAGGTGGGAGAGAGCTTCCCAACTTTCAGAAAACCCAAAGCTAATGACTATTGGGAAATCTGCCCTCATCTTGCAAATTTGAGCTGAGAACAGAGATGCTTATCAAAGGAGAAGTCTTGCCTTATTTCTGAGGCAGATGGTTTTAGTGTATAGATCTACTAGCTTTTCAGGAAATTGCCTCTCAACACAGGAATCTAAAAGCATACAGATGCTTCTTGCTGTAGGGAGCATTTCTAACAGCATTTGGCCTGCTGTGCTGTCACTT
The DNA here is from genome assembly GCA_013399015.1 of Galbula dea. Lineage (NCBI taxonomy): Eukaryota > Metazoa > Chordata > Aves > Piciformes > Galbulidae > Galbula > Galbula dea. Next base: position 608,961 of record VWZX01002114.1, read on the forward strand.
TGTGTTCTGTATTTGTACCATAAAACATTTGACATGAATAAAAGTACAGTCCTTCACTTTAAACTGTGGTGTTCTCACATAACAGGAAAACTCCTCCTTAATCTGATGGACCATACAGAAGTTGTTAGAGACTTAACCTTTGCCCCAGATGGCAGCCTGATTTTAGTGTCTGCATCCAGGGACAAAACACTGCGAGTGTGGGACCTGAAAGACGATGGTATGCATTCAAGTTTACCTGCTGTAATACAAGAGAAACATCACTCTGTGCTCTTCTATTGCTATCAGCTTAGGTCAGGATTTAGTCTAGATGTGATTTTGTTCTATCTGCCACTCACTGTGTATGCTCTGTGGAAATCCTTGATCTAGAGGTACTGTAAAGGTATAAGCTGGGATTGGGTTAGGTTAAAAGAGTGCCTGAAATGACCTTTTTGAGTAGGGACATAGGATGTAGAGGCTGCATGATGGAGTTCTTATTTCTGTGTGGAGTGATTCTGCAAGCTGCTGTTCGGGAGAATAACACAAAATTCTGTACAGGAAGAACTAATTTGGAGAAGCTTTTGAATTTGAATTTAATCAATTCTTAATGTCTTTCTTTTCAGGAAATATGATGAAAGTGTTGAGAGGCCATCAGAACTGGGTATATGGCTGTGCCTTCTCTCCAGACTCTTCTCTTCTCTGTTCTGTTGGAGCTAGCAAGGCAGTATGTGTCAGAGTTTCTTGTTTCCTAAACCTACCGAATTGTGTGCATAATCATTTTAAATCTAAGTAACTTAAGCCTGTGCTCGGTGTCATGACCTCCTAATGTTTCATGATGATGTAGAAGTGCATGGAATTAAACTAGCAGATGGTACATTGAGACCCTGATTTATGAATGGAACTTGCACTGCTTTTAGTTGAAGAAACCGTAAGCATTCTTTGAGAACTAGTTCTGCACACCTGCACACCTTCATAGTGTAAGCCCAAAGGAGACTAAAGCTTCCAGTGTTAAAAGATCCTTAGATTCATGCATAAAACTATTTTGTTCTTGATTTTATCCTTTCTATTTCCTGCTCAATGAAAAGGACTTTTCAAAGTCTGAGCCAGTCATGGTATCTCCTGCTGAACAAAAGTGTTTCTCCATGTTTTCCAATACAAATGGCACTCGTATCTAAAAGATCTAGGATGAAGCACAGCATACTGGTTTTGTTCCATCCGTGTTCTAATGCCCTGCTAGAGAACTGAAAGCAGTGCAGGTAAAGCATCTATGGCCATAAGCTGCTTCTCTTGGCACTGAAGAAGTAGGATAAAACAGAAAGGGAAACTCAGTTAGTTAGAGGGGCTTTGTAGGTAGTTTCTTGAAGCCTAGTGATGCTGAGTACAAAGCACAATTCAGTCACTGGATGGCTGTTCAAATGCGCTTTATACTTTAAATATCAGTGCAGATCTGGTAGAGGAGAGCTGAGGCCTGGGGGTTGTTTCTTCTTTAACTAGAGCAGATGTGGATGTATACGTTGCTGTCTTTAGGCTGTGTGTTTTCCATAAGCTTCTTGCTTTCCCTGTCACAGGTGGTGGCAGCAATATTGGTGTGATTGAGGTTAAGCTGGCACCACTCACACAGGAGCACAATGGTGTTAGCTGGGCAGAGAGTGGCATCTCTGGCTCCCAGGCTGGGGGCGAACTTTGCCGTAGGACGAAGTAACCTTGCATTCGACTGCAGGGTGTCCTGTACGTACGCAGGTGCTGGTTGATGTCCACTTTCTGCTTTCTTCTTTGCTTTTTGGTTTTCCTTTTTTCTTTTTTTTCTTTGTTGTTTTGGTTTTGGTTTGGTTTTTAATGATTTTCACAGCACTGAAACACCCAGACTCCTAACACTTAAGTTTCCAGTTCTGTGGAATGTTGGGGTCTCTGGAGAAATGAGGCAGCACATTTATACATGACTGTAAAATGGGTCAGTTTTAGGAAGGATGTGAGGCACTGAGGCTGTGTTTGCTTTGGGCAGACATACCAGTTTATCCAAGATGTCAGTATTGAATCTGTGCAGTAGAACTGAGGGGGAAAAATCCAGGGCCCTGATGATCTCTCCTAGGGACATATCTTACACTAGAGACTTACATGTTCTATTAAATGATGCTACAGTACAGAGATTGTTCCTATTAAGTAAATCTGCACAGTCTTTACTTTGATTCCATATCATGTACATAGCATGTAAAATCCCTGAATACTATCACCTTTTATCAGTTTATGATGCACTGTGCAATTAGCTGTGTAAATTGTAATGTTAATGTCATTCTCTACTGTTGACTCAATGAAAATGTGTAAATTCTCTCATAATGTGGTTAGACTTCCCTGTTGTTTTGCCAAAGACTTAACTTTTGGCTGTGAAAATTCTTTTTGCTTGCAGTATCTGTTTCTCTTCCTAGGCTGACGTTGGTGATCCAAGCCAATTGTAAACAAGTGATCTAAAACTCAAAGGGATGCCACTGGAGTAACAATATGTTAACCTTACATTTTCTGTCTGTATATTTCTTAAAATTTTGGTAGTTACTGAAAGGAGGGGACTGTAGAGCTTAACCCTATTTATTTCTGCATATTTTAATAAAATAGTTTTGCAATACATGAATTTCAGTAAGCTACATGGTTAAATTGTGTTGCCTTTATCTTATATTTTGGCTTATTTTGTTAGTAACATTTAACAAACCTGAGTTAGAACTTGCATGTCTGCTTTAATTATCGTTTTAAAACCTTGATTTTAATCTTAAGTATGACACTGAGCATATTCCTTAATTGTAGTAATTCATAATGCTTGATTTTAATATAATCCTAAGTAAGACTAGCAGCTATACTTAAAACCAGAACAGAAAAGTAAGTGTTTCCTTGTGCCTTTGAGCAGAGCTATAACATCAGCTTCTTCCACTGCAGGTTTTCCTCTGGGACATGGATAAATACTCCATGCTACGGAAACTTGAGGGTCATCACAATGACGTGGTGGCCTGTGAGTTCTCTCCTGATGGAGCTCTACTGGCTACTGCCTCTTACGATACGCGAGTCTCTGTCTGGGACCCACACACTGGAGTCATGCTCATGGAGTTCGGGTAAGGAAACACTCTCCTGGAGTGAAGATAACTGCAAATTAATGAGTTTGTGCATTTAACTGATAATTAGACTGGAGAAAAATCTTAGCAGTGGCTGATGGAAATCCTACAGGGGCAGAGCAGTGGGGATTGTTCCGATAAGAGCTTAGAGCACTGACATCTAATGTCCTGATTGGAGCATCTGCAGCACAGCTCAGGTGTTCAGAACTACAGAAACCCACAGCAGTCCAGTCTCCACTGCTGATTTGATAGGTGAATGTTCAATCCATTTCTCCTTCCATAGCTGAAGGAAACCCTTCTCAGCTCCTGTCTCTCTGTCTCCAGGCATCTGTTTCCCCCTCCTACGCCAATATTTGCTGGAGGTGCAAATGACCGGTGGGTCAGATCGGTATCTTTCAGTCACGATGGACTGCACATTGCAAGCCTTGCTGATGATAAGTGAGTATGAGGAAAGGTTTGTTAGACTCCTCTCATTCTTCCCATATGACATCAACTTCTGAATGCTAAGGTAGAGGTTTAAAAAAACTTAAGAAATGACTAAATTACTTCTGATGGTCTTGCTAAAAGCAGAGGAGTTGTCTAGTGTGCGTGAGTGTTCGTTCTGAATGTAGAAACAGTTAGTTCTGTGCAGACTAGACTGGATTTCTTAAGTGTGTAACAGCTGAAAACGGAAACGGAGGGGTTGTCAGAGAGAAAGGTAAATGGAATTAATAAAGCTGATGAGAATAGTGGCAGACTCAAAGGCAGAAAGAAAAGTCTGTTGTGATCTCCTGCAACTTCTGCCCATGCTGTAGGAAATATTCTTAAGAACTCTGTGTTAGGAATATGAAGAATGCTTTCCTAAGGTGACAGCAAAGGAACTAAACTATCTGCAGGAGGGGTTTAGGTTTTCTAATTAAGACAAGCATTAGGATTAGGATTTCTTGCCATTTATGATACTTAAAAAGAGACTGTCTAAATTGCTTTCTGCTGTGGAAGGCAATCTTTTATTTTAATGGGCAGACTTAAAATGGTTGAAGAAATACAGGTCAAGGTGTATACCAGGACTGAAGAAGTCCTGGCATTTCAGCCCGGATCTGACAGTCTGTCTGTGCCTGTTAAAAACGTTTATGGAAATTCCCTGAGCTCTACTTTGTTTCTTTTGCAGCATCAGAGAAAATAGCAGGCAGAATTCAGTGTCACTGTGGTAACTTTGTTCTTCCCTTTTCAGAATGGTAAGGTTCTGGAGAATTGATGAGGAGTACCCTGTGCAAGTTGCACCTCTGAACAACGGACTCTGCTGTACTTTTTCTACTGATGGCAGTGTTCTGGCTGCAGGGCAAGTATATGCTTTTTCTTTTCTCCCTATAATACTAAGGTAACAGCAAAAGGCTGAAAACAGTGGCTAAGTGTTCTAAAGATCTTCAGTTGTGACTTGCAGCATGACTCTTCACACTCGAGTTTTACTTCTGGCACTGTTTGTTCAAACATGCCTGGAATAGCAGGAGAGGCAAGAAGCTGATAAACTGATTTCTTATCTTTGAGAATAAATAAAAGGCAGGCCTACAAATATGTGGACTGGAAAAAGACCATTAGATAACCAAGGAGAGGTATTCTGTGTCAGGTGCTGTACTCAATCTGCTCAGGCCTGTTGCACAGGTAAGCAGCAAGTTGCTTACTGTGCTGCTCTAGCTTAAAAGAAGAACTGGCATCTAGTGCAAATGAGTCTGCCCAGCTAGAGCTGAGCAGCAGCATGCCCAGGGCACATTCCCCCCAACTTCAGTGCATGTAAGAATTTGTACTGAGCTGGAATCCTTCTGATGAGATCATTCTGGTGGGGTCTGTTTCTTCCTCTGTGTGCAGGACACAGGATGGCAGCGTGTACTTCTGGGCAACTCCAAGAGAGGTTCCCAGCCTCCAGCACTTGTGTCGCATGGCCATTCGCAGGGTGATGCCCAGCAGCCACGTCAAGAACCTGCCCATCCCATCCAAGGTGGTGGAGTTCCTCTGTTACCAGATTTGAGTTTGAAACCAGAAGAAAAATGAACCTGGCACAGGGCCCAGCTGCTGAAACTGGCTAAACACTTTAAAGAATCCTCAAACTTTACAGCCTTTAAGCTTAAAACTCTATTTAAAGTGGTAACCTAAATCCTCTTGTGTCAAAATGCCTGACAGGTGCATTTTTCATATTTATAGAAACCACAGTAGAAGTATTCCTGGTGTTCTCAATTTTCTAAGGTGTAACTGTGAAAACATGGACATATATAGACATAAGCTGCTACATGTTATCAATGTACCTTTAAAAATTGCTAGGGTGATTTTGAAGCTGTATCCTGTATATATTGCTTTGGTAGAGCCATCAGATGCATCTGTGCTGTAAAGTGGAAGGATAGCTATTATTCTGGGACACTGAGTTAGGAGAAAATATTGACTCAAGGAAGCTTAACTGCTCTGTCTGTATGTACATTGGTTGGGGTTCAGGAAACTGATCCCCAGGTCAGAACTGATGCTAGTTTATTTCATGAAGAGGTACAGCTTGGCTTTTTAGAGCAATGTGTGGGGAAGGGGAGAGGTTGCGGTGAGGGTTGGGTCTGTCTGATGGAAACCCAGGACGGTTGTCTGTGTGTCAGCTGAAGAAGGCCTTAAGTTCCATAGCAACAAACCAGGTTAAATTTCAGTATTGGGCAGTGTCAAAAGAATTTCCTTGCATTTCTAAAAGCCTACTGTATTATTGCCTGATCCTCTGTCTGTAAGGAGAGGAGTTTACAGACTGGGTTTATCATTCTTCAACCCTGCAATATCCCTTCAGGGGTGATGACTGGTTCATGGCCAAAGATAAGCAAAATACTTGGTTTTGCCTTCTGTTATTTATCTGTACCTGCAGATATAAAGAATGTATGCATTGCATAAAATGCCTGATTATATATTTTTTTTTGTTGTTGAAGTTTTTTATTAAAATCTTGTATAAAAGTTTCCTGGTGCTGCCTCTGGTGCCTGCTTTATCAACACTGCCTGCAGCAGGTCTGCTGGGAATCTGCTCCTGCAGAACTCTAGTTTTGCTTTTCGGGATGACAGCAGCCTACTGGTGGTGAAACTGACCTGTGAGGAGCTGCAGCAAGATAGCCCATCCCTCCCAGCAGAGACCCCAGAGCACAGAGCAAGCCGTTCCCTGTATGGCTGGGTCAGCAGAGATGAAGCAGAGGGGCGCAGACAGCTGTGGTAAAAGTAGCTCTGCCTGCTGCAGGAAATAAGTGTGTTACAGCCTTGGGACAAGCTGCAGAAGATTTGCTGAGGCCATTACCATGGAGTGCACAGTCAGGAGTGAAGGGAATAACCTGCACCTCTGGAATGTGGTTAAGATGGGTGGAAGTGGTTTGTAGACCAAAGTGTGCTTTGCTGCTGTTACCATGCTGGAAACAGTCTGACCTCATTAAAGAGGAGCTCATCAAGAGAAAAACTGAACTGAGCAGAGGAGCACCTCTGTGGTGTGGGGGTGCTGTTTAGGCAAGACTCAGCAAACTGGGTTTAGATCTGTCCATATTCTGCATATTAGATATTAGAAACATCCTCTGCATGCCAAATATTTCTGTGGCGAGTGTAATGAACCTCTGGAAATCCTTTTGCAATCCCCTGCTGGAGCCTGCTCTGCGTGCTAAGGTCACCAGGTTGACAGGAACAGAGAGGAGGGGCTGGCAGCAGAGCCAGCCCTGCGATATGCTGACACCGCTGGCACTGCCCAGCTGCTGCCGGTGCAGCCTCACCAGGGTCGGCAGCAAAGACAATTAACAGGAAAAAGGGATGATGCAACAGCTTGCAAAACTGCCTGGCAGAGGCAGAAATACAAAGCAAAGGATGGCAGAAAGACACAAATAAACAACTGAGAATCCCTGAGACAGAACTCTTTAAAAAGGAAAGCATGTTAATGCCACAAAAGCAGCAGACAGAAGTCATCAAACTAGGCAAGAGGAAGGAAAGTGGAATTTCTAATTCCCTGAGAAGGAATGTGGTCATTTGCTCTGTGGCTGGGCACTGGCATTAGGAAGGCTGAGTGGGTTTTGGTTCTTACTCTTAGGTTTATTAATTCCAGGCAGCACTATAGAGCAGATGTTTTTACTGGGGGGCAGGGTGCTGTGCCATGTGCAATAGTCACTGATCTGCTCCATTCCTCTCTGCCTGAGCACAGTAGAGCTCAGTGTCACCAGGAGACTTGACTCCTGTTTTCTAGGACCCCTACACCTCAAGCCCTGAGCTGGCAGACTCGGGTGTCCCTGGGCTGAAGGAAAGGCCCAGATCTGTTCCCAAATAAAACCTTGGCTTGTATCTGCTTGCTTGTACTGCAGAAGCACCTGTGGAGCACAGGCAAGAATGAGGGCTCTGTTGCACTGAGCATGACACAGAATCGTAGGAACATTAAAGGATGAACAGGAGTCCAAGATGATCCAGAATAAATTTCTTCTCCTAAATGTTGCCAACTTTGAAAGATTATTTTGTTTGTTTAAAACACTGCTTCTCAAGTTGCATAGTCTGCATTTCTCCCCTGCCCCAGGTTCACAGCACACCTGAATCTTGGTCTATAAGCAGGACTGCTTGTGGCTGCCACAGTACAAACATGGAAAGAATTGCAGTGCTCTCATCCTGTTTGTTTTCTCTATAAGTAAAGTGTCCTACTGGTAGAGGCTGGCTTGCTGCTGGCTCTATTTCATTTTACCTGTCCCTTTTTGTCCACAGCATATAGTTTATGCTGCTTATGTTGCCATGCTTCTCAGCACAGCATTCAGGGCTGAGCTTCTGAGATGTGGTTTCTGCTACCAGACAGATGCTTACAGAGCTTTCTCAAAAGCCATTACAAGCATGTGTGAGCTGGAAGCGTGCTTGCTGAGGCACCTCCATGCACTGAGCTAAAGCTAGGCTTCCCAAGGGCCTATATCTGCAAGATCCCAGTTCCAGTCTTGGGATTAGCAACTGACTTGAATGTGGAGCCTTACAGGAGAGGCTTATTGAAGAGTCTTCTCAGGCAGTGCTCACTAAATGCTGTATTTATGGAAATGGGGGAAGAAAACAACATCCCTGCCTCCCTCCTGTCACCAACTCTGAACACTGTGTCCCAGCTATTTGAAAAGGAAAACACCTCCTCCAAGTCTCAGCCTGCTTCTAGCTCTGCCTGCATCAGTTCTGTTTGTTCTAACCTTTTTCCCCAGGACATAAATGATAGTTTTAGGCTAAGTACACAAGCTTACCTCATTAGTGAGGGTACTTACAATGATCTAAATCATGGACACGCCTGCTCTGGTGGGATACCACAAGGGAAGGCTCACAGCTGATTCATCCCCAACATCCTCCAGGGGTTTCCAGTTCTGACCACAGCACAAACCTGAGCCCATCCAGAAGGCCATGCACACAGCTTCTCCCAGAGACAGCAACAACTTCTCAAAGCACAGTCCCTTCTCTGCAGGGTGGCCAGGGAGAGGGACACTGCACCCCAAGAAGCTTAGCTGGGGCCTAGCTGCTTGATCAGAAATGGCTCCATGTTAGAGGAGTTTCTGCGTGCCCTTTGGAGCTGTAGGAAGAGGGGGCACCCCTGAGGACCTCCCTAGAAGATGACTACATGACTAACCCAAGGTATTGCTGAGGCTCATGCTGGTTTATCAGGGAAGACACATCTCAACAGCTCAGATTAACTGAAACAGAAGCTGCCTAACATTGTGAGCTGAGGCAATAAACCTGGTTGAGAAGTGCCAGGACAGAGGAGTTACAAAGCTGCTGGTGTTCCCTGCAGCACCACAAGACTCAGGGCCTTTGGGCGGTGACCAGTTACACTGTGCAGAGAGATCTCTAGTGCTCTTCTAGGAATCTAACAGCAAAAGACTCCTTTCTGATCAGTGCATACTCATCCTCCCTTCCCCTTGCTCACAGCAGCACTTCCTGACAGACCTGGGCGTCTGAACAACACAAACTCTGATGACCAAAGCTACTGTTATAACTTTGATAGTAACATTTCTAGAAGCACAAGAAACCCACAAGTGACTTACAGACAGAGAGCTGTGGCAGGCAGGCAGCAGGGGCTAGTGAATCACCAGGTACCAGCATGCAGTCAGCACAGAAGCAACATCCTGAGGAGAAGAAGCACCCATGTAGGACACAAAATGAGATATTACCCAGAGAAGGCTAGGAGGGAGGCACTGGAGGATTAAAGACAGAGGAAAGGAACTTCCTCAGAAGAACAGAGCTTAAGCTTTCAATTAAAGCTCTCCCAGGCTGCTATCAATTCCCTCCCAGCTGTTCTCAAATAAGGGCCATCAAGGAGGAGAAGGAAAAAAAGGCACAGGAAAAAGAAAGAAAAAAGCAAAGGCAAGCTGAGGTAACTGTAAAGCCCCTGGCCCATATTCCAGGAAGGAACTGGTGCTGAGCTGGGTGCTCTGTGCTTTGGGGTGAGCCCTGGCAGATGCCTGGGGGCTGCAGCAGGCTGGGCAGGCAGATGCTATCACAGCTCAGCCCTTGACAGCAGCTGAGACCAAGAGTAACTGCAGAGAGGACACAGGAAGGAGCACTTCAGACAATGTGCTCCTCTTGTTTCCAACGTAAATCCATACTCTGCTACCTGGAAAAGTCTGTACCTTTAGCTGCCAGAGCCTCTTTCACACAAGCAATAAAGTTATTTGGTTGGATTCTCATGGTGTAAACGCCAGAGAGCCAAGCAGATTCTCATCTGAACATCCAGCTCTACATAGTTCCCTGCTAGCTCCATCCCAAGGCCATCCTGTCTGCCCTTCAGAGGAGGGGCAGGGACAGTTTGCAAACGGTCCCCAGTGGCTACCTGCCCTGGGAGCCCAGGAGAAAGACCCAGAACTGGCCTGCAGTGCCTGTCTGATACTGCACCAGAGAGAAGCAAGTCCTAGAGAAACTGGAGCTTCAGTCAGAAGGAAGTTACCTCTCTGGACGTGCTCTGAAAACAGGTTTTACTTTCCACTAGGTGAATCACTGAGGGAGAGCCTGAATAACACTTGTCAGCATTTTGGGTGATATATTGTTTCAATGCTGAAGGCGTTCTTCCACTGGAGCAGTTCAGAAGGAGGGTGGGTGAAGCCCACCACCTCTTTTCTTTACACACTCCAATACCCTCATGAAGGACAGAGGTAATGGAAGATCCCAGGGGACCACCTGGTAAAGCTGTCAGGCAGGAACTGTTGAGCCAAGTAATTCTTTCAGACCAGAGCCACCTGAGTCAGGCAAATGGGTTCTCTGGGTGCTGCTGGCTTCTGCACAGGAGATGTTGTTTTCTAAACACCACACAGCACACAGATCCAGCTGCAACAAGCTGCTGCAGAACAGCTCTAATTATTGGTGTTCTAGAAGGAAGCCAGTGTAAACTGCAGATAAGTAATCAGTAACTTTGTTTAAGTCATTATAACAATATCAGTTATCAGCAAGGTTAGGCCTTGTATAACTACTTGGATTCCAGACAGAAGTTCTGGGGCAGATATTACTTATTTCTAACAGGAGATTAAAAGATCCTGAATGCTCACTTCTATGCCAGATGGCAAAGTTCTTTGTTGGGTCAAGGAGAAAAACATTTATTTACGTGCTCAGCCTGTGCTCTGAAGTGGCAAAGCTGTAAGCATCATTCTCGGCCTCCAAAAACCACAGGGTCTCGGTGTGGTTAAATGCAAACATCTACCCAGAAAGGTCAGGAAGGCCTGGATGACATTTGGGCACCAGTGCTATCAGTTCAGTTGCTACAGAGGAGCTGGATAATGCTGAAGAAGTTAGAGTGCAGGCGAGTTGAGGCAAAAGGTAGTGCTGCCTTGGTGGTGCTCAGAAACTTCTGCAACTGCAAAGTACAAGAGGTTACCTTGGGAGGAGACTCTGACTGAGGCTGCATGGCAAGGAGCAGACCTGGCCTGTGTCCCACTGAGACCAACAGCATTAATCACACAGTGTGCCCCATGGACCCCAGCTGTCAGCATCAGCAAGTGTCTGCTCCACTGCTATCAGCTAGGCTCTGCTGTGCACACCTAGGCTCCACTGCCAGGCACAAACAAGCCTTTCCAAGGGAGCACAGTAGAAATGACAACTCAAGACAGGAGTTCAGGAGTATTTAAAGCTGGGGAGGAAGAGAGGAAGCTTTTCCTTGCTTTCCACCCATTTAATAAAGCCTGGGAGGAGCACAGGAAGCTTTTCCTTGCTTCCCACCCCTTTAAAATCTCAGCAGCCATCTAGCTGTGCTTTCTCCCATCTATCATATCCCCAAACGCTGTAAGCTCTGCAGAAAGACCTGGTGGTTTTGTCATGCCACCTGGTCTCTACTTTGAATTCCCCCTTAGCCTCCTGAGAGCCTAAGGACAGAAACAGCTGCTCTGGGGATGTGATTCCATTCAACAGCAGCACTCACTGAGAACTGCATTGGTATTACTCACCAGAAGGTTAACTGGAGAAGCAGCCATGCAAACCAACAGAAGCTTTGAGCTCCTTTTTATCTTGCCACTAAGTGTCAGAGTTTAAGAGAGAGGTGGCTAAACCCCAAGTCAGCAACTGGACTAAAAGCATACCTTTCAAAGGGGAATTATGACAGAAAACTGTGTGTATATATATGGTGTCACCTAGTGTTCCATTAGAATAAGCCATTTTTTCCTGCTTCCTTTCATGCCTTTTCTGTTGTCCTTTCCATGATTTTAGGCCCCAGAAGCCCCACTGTGCTATGCACACATGGCAACCCAAAAGCTAAGCAGGCCAATGACCCATGGAAATAATATATAACTAAACCACTAAGATCTTACTGATGCCACTTCCTTCTCTGCTGCCTCCTGCTCCAAAAGACAAGCACCAACTTGAGAAGGCTATGTTCATCTGCTTTCAAATGATATCAAGTCAACTGCAAGAAAGCATATTGTACCAGAACAAACACTAGGATGGGAAAATTAAATTGAAATGATAGCCCAAACCATACCAGTATGTCCTATTAGCAGTGTGAATTCACCTGCACAGGGCCAGCAGGCTATGTTTTGATGGGAGTAGTAATTATTGACTAGCTCCCCATGGTCACAGCAGCAGAAACATAAGATCTGAAAGAGAAACATTGCTTCACCCTCATTGCATCAGGGGAGGGAAAAAAGACAAGAGAATAATCCAAGGTCCAGTGCAGATAACAGCAGGGAGAAGACAGTCTGGGAAGAACTTTGATCCTGATGTGTCATGTCACAAGACTGAGATATGTTTGCTGCTGTCCCAAGCCAGAGCTACTCTGGTCTTTTGCTAGGCACTGGCATCTCTAAATGAGGATCCCTGCAGAACAGGGGCAGCCAAAGACACCACCCCGTGCCTCCAGCCCTCAGCAACAGGGCTGCAAAACAGCAAGGCATCCTAGAAGGCTCCAGGCCCCTGGCATCAAAGGGAGGGCTCTAGTGAGCCACGGGATTGTCCTGACATGGATTCCAAAGGTGCTGTTCATTCAGCCCTGTTAGTAAGTGCAGTAAGTACCCTCTTGTGGCAAAGGCTTGAGCCACTAAGCATCAGGAAATGACCTTCCCTAGCTCAGCACTGCTGCAGTGGAATGCACATCACACAGCCAGCCTTGTCCTTGGCCAGGAAGGGTCTCCTTGCAGCTGATCTGCATAAGCAGACCTGGAGGGCTTGGTTCAGACAAAACTGCTACTGTCTGCAGAATGGTAAGTGGGCCAGATCATGAGCTCTGTTGGCAACAGACTCCAAAAGCAATGAATTCAAGATGTCCATCTGTGTGGATGTAGAACTTCTTAAATTACCCTTTTCCTACAGAGTTCTTTGCCTAAGAAATCTAAGCCAGCACCAGACCCCAGATTCCCCTCAGCAGAGGTCCCTATAGATCAGCTGGGAGGGTGCTCTGTGCCATGTGACCTGTCGGGAATGGGTTCCTCTTTTTAGTATCAATTCTATCTATCAATCAATCAAAAAATCTATCAATTTTTGTAATTCATAAGAAAAGTGGTGCTGAGGGTTTTTTAAGTCTCTTTTCTTTTGCTTGAATCTTACAGATCTTGGCTTCAACAGCAGCTGTTATTAACTGCTCAGTAGTCAGAAACAAAGCAGTATTTTGAGCAACCAATTAGCTCAAATCATACTTCAATCAAAGTGTAAGTCAGTAGCACACATGGAGAAATGTAAGGAAAATACTTTCAGAATGTTCATGGAAATCTGTAAATGGCTGAATTCTCTGCATGTCTGCACTACAGTAGCATCCTTCCAGAAACAAGACTCTCCAGTCCAAAGAACTCCTAAGTCAGACAGACAAGAGACAGAGCTGTGGACAGAAAATGTCACTTACAGGTGAGGCACAGAAAGGGAGTCCCAGGAAAACCATGGCTGACCTCAGAACTGGAGTTCCCCCTGATGTGGCACACACCTGTCCTGCACCTCAGCACAAATCTCACATGGCAGTACACTTCTCCAGGTCAGTCTACAGAGAGCACTCCAGAGGTTTTACTTCTTTCATCACAGATGCAGCTTTGCTGCTGCCTTGATTTCCTCTGCTCTTTCAAAACACCAGCCTTGTGATTTCACAGCCAGTCTCAATGCTCTTAGAGCTCAGCTTCCAGAGCAAAGGGATCTGAATCTCCTCGCAAAGGCAGAGGAGCAGAATGCTGTTACATTCCTAGAGGAATCTTAAGAGAGCATGATCTCTAATGATTTCTGTACCCAAAGCAAGAGGCACCAGGCCACCTGCACCATGTTATTTTTAAGGCCATCTGCTCGTTAAAGACAGGCTCAGCATTTTCTAGCGACCCTCACCCTTCAGCCCTACACCCAGCTCTGGGCCCTGCATGTATCCTGCTGAGTTTTCACTTTCACACATGCCCTTGGCTGGGATCTGTTCAGCTTCTCCTGAGAAGCTAGGATTGCCCTGGCTTCTTGCTGCATTCATTTGCTGGGGGGGCAGGGGGAGGCAACAAAACAGAGCAAAACACATGGGAAAGGTGGAGAGAGAAGGAGAAGAAACTCCCTTCACAAAGAACAACAACAACAACAACAAAGCAGTTCTAAAGTGATCACCTGGTGAGAAGAGTCCTTCCCCCAGAGCAGAACCCTTCCTGGGGCTGCAGTGCTCTCTGCCGGGTGTCTCCCGATACTGCTCCCCTGGCGTGGAACGGGAACAGATGGACACCGAGGAGCTGCTGCCTTCCAGGCATCTTCCCTTGGCTCCTAGTTCTCCGCGTTGTCAGGCTACAAGGTGCCACCTGCTCTAGAACTGCAGGAATCACTTGCAAACACGAGAAGCGTGGCCAGAAATAAAGCATCCTGGTGGCGTCAGCAAACGCTGCCGTTCTCCATCGGATGTGCTTGGTGCCAGCTGCCAGGGGCCAGATCCCGGAGGGTATTCCTGTGTACTCCTGACTCCCACAGGCAGTACTCGCTGGAGTAACACTTCACTTCTCAGTGCTTGCAGTGGGTATAATACTGGCTTTAAAACAGGTATTGTGAGGCTGCACTGACAGCAAAGAGATTCTCATGCCGACCACCTGGAGGGGCTGCCGTTTCTCAGGCAGTTTGGGGATGTGTGGAAAGGAGGTCGATGGGAAGCAGGGGAGGGTGCAACCGGCTCTGATCCCAGTGGCTCTGCAGGAACTCCAGAGCTGTTAACATCTGTGCTGCTGCAGGACCCCGTGGTTCCTTTGTACTGCTGCTGCCTTGAACCACAGCTTGAGGCAGTGGCGTTCTGGATGGAGACTGGGAAGTCAACTGCAGAACTTGTTCCCCAGGCAGCTGTGTATGCTCACCTCCACAGCACAGGCTCCTGGGAGAGGGCTCTGATGTTCACTGGTGACCTCCCCATGCTTATGCACGAAGGTAGAGACTGAGGTCAGAGGGGAGCAAGCAGCTCTTTCACAGGCAGTAAACCCCCAAGGGGGTTTGCCTGGGGGTTTGCAGTTTGGCCTGGGTTTAGAGGCAAGGCTCCTGCAGCTCCTCCCTCTGCACTGTAACAGCCATTTGCATCCTGCTGCAGATGGGATTTGTCAGCTGTAGAGAAAGAAAACGAGCTGTGTGGGATTTTCTGTCCCATCCATCCCATTAGTGTCCTGGCTTCTTGCAAGGGGCAAGCTGCTTGGGTACATTGTAAGCAAAGGCCTCAAAGATGAAACAGTTCTGCCATGGCCAGGAGACAAACCTCTGGCTGCATTTGTTTCCCCTGCTTTAATCTGGGAAGAAGGACTGCATGAAACATGAGAAGTGCCAGAAAAGCAAGTAACTGTGAGTTCCACGATTTCTCTTCCTGAATACACACCTCTGTCAGCTCTTCAGTCTCTCACCCCTTCAGAGACTACAGGTCAGTAGGGCCACACATGAACTGCTGCCCTTGGAGAGGAAGAGGAAGGAAATCACTCATTATGCAGAGCTTTCGAGGCCTTTCTTGATACTCTGTGTATGAATCACCAGAGCATGACAGCACTCGAAGGTGACTAGAGACTGGCATCTGTCAAAGCTTGGCTTCCTCTTCCCAAGCTGCTCATTTGCCCTCTGCAAGCAGTGTTTGTATGGGCCTGGGAACAATCATGCTTTTGTTTGGTGGGGCTGGACTGGGAGAGTCCTTTTGCTGGAAAGCATCAGCAGAGTTCCAGCTAAAGCTGCTTATTTTCATCACTTCTGGGAAAGCCCAGCCTGGCTCCTGGCCTGAGGAAGAGTGGAAAATCTGCTGTTCCAGCAAGTATTGAGGAATTGCTTCCTGAAATGGTCCCAAACACAATGAAGCCATCAGTCAGCCGCTTCATAACAACTCTGTCCCTCTGTCACACACAGATGACATTTTGTGAAAGAATTGAGGGTTTGTTGCAACTTAACTATCCCTATCCCAAGGCTTGCAAGTGACATCTTCCTCTGCCATGAAGTTAACAGCTCTTTTCCCAGCAAGGCAGCCCAAGAAAGCTGGGTTTAAGCTGCAGGTAAGGTGAGTATCTTGCTCACACATGGGGACAAAGAGCCTCTTCCTTGTCGACAGAGCAAGCCCAGGCTTGCAACATGACAGCCAGCACCCATCTGCAAGTGTCCTGGCGGAAGCGCCCTGAAGAGGAGCTGGAAGGGGCGGTGCTCAGGCAGGCACGACGAGCCTGGAATAGCAGCTATGAAATCACGTCTCTAGCCCACAGGCAACACAAGGACGATTTTTAGGAAGAAACCTAAACTGGAAGTTTCACACTGGGTCTTTTAGAACTTGTTTTTGTTGTCAAGATGCAGACAGTTAAGAGAGCACTGTCTGAGTTCACAGCATCCCATGAGATACCTGAGGGTGCCAAATAGCCCCTTCCAGAGGGGGCAGGGCATGGGAGAAGGCTTAGGGAAATGCAGGAGAGTTGTAGTCACAGAGGGGGGAGACCTGGGGTGGTTTGCAGGACATGCACTGCCAGCCAGGGCTAAGGCTGGCTGAGCACCTACCAGGCCTTTGGCATTCTGCCTTCTGTTTCCTCCTCACCTAAGGTGCCTATCACAGCCTCACTAATAGGCATTCAAGCATCACCTCCCTTGACATCAGGGAACCTCTGGGAGGCAGGGAAGGTCTGGAGTATTTCTGAAACACAGAGAAGCTGGGGAACCTACCCCAAGGGACACATGAAGCCTGTGCCACCTCAGAGATGTAGAGATGGGTTTGCTGTGTCTGCAGTCAATACCTGCACCATGGGGGTGTACATTCTGTCCTCAAAAAGAGAAGGAATGGGGCTGGCTGCTAGCCATGAGAAGCCAGAACTTTAACAATGCCTTATTGCTAAGCAGATGTGCTGACTATTTGATAAGCCTTAATTTATTCTGTGATGCTATTCATTGAGAAACAGAATGAATCAGACTTGTTAAACTACTTCGTCTCCTAAGAAAATGTTGAGAGCTATGTGAGATAACACTCTCCTGTTTTCCTTGGCCTCTTAGCTGAGGCCCAATATTGGGCACTGCTGGTTGTTTTTTTTTTATTTACTTACAATTTTTGCTTCTTTATTTATTCTCAGGCCTCACTGGCTGGGCCAGAGGGACCTTCTGTGGCTGCTAGAGGTCAGCTTCCTTAAATAAAACAGTAATCCAGATCAGTGTGGGATTACAGGGCACAAAATCTCCTCATGGCTAAGCAGGGTCAGTGTTCTTGGATGGCAAAGCAGCCCTGAAGTTGTAGTTTGCAATAAAACACCTGGCTTCTTGCTGGCTGCTGGCTTCCCCTCCCAGGAATGAGCTTGCCACAGCACTGGTTTGCTGTTTTAGCTCAGTACCAACCTGGGCCCAGCTGAAAGGCTGTGCTCCGCAGACCCCAGGGTCCCAGCACTCCCAGCCCAGGGCTTGCCTCCCCACTGGGCTCAGGAGCACAGATGCAGCCCCAGGTGCTGAGCCCCACAGAAAATCTGTCTTTTTCTCAGGTGCCAAAAGGTCAGCTGAGCACACAGGAAAATCCAACCCTATAAAGTTGGCATCATCACTTTCCTCCCTGCTGTGTGGATTCAGCAACATCTCTGGTCACAGTAGCCAACTTTTGGTGGTGTGGCAAAAGATTAGATCTTGTCTGTGTCCAAAGAACTGGTAAGGGAATTCTCATTGCCTACACAAGGCCAAATCCAGAGTTCTGCTGAGCCAGTGACTTCCAGGGGAGCCAGATCTCTCTCTGACATTGCCTCAAGATACGTGCATAAACATCCCTGACTTCAGGGTCTCTGTGTTAGGATGCATTATCATCAAGTGCCCTTTCTGTGTCCTGTTTGTTTTTCCCTACTTATTCTTATCTCCTGTGAAATCACCACTAGCAGCAGGAGCTGTTTACTGTCTCTGTGCTTCTGACAGAAGTAGGAATGTTTTGCTCAGATAGAGGCACCAAATCAAGGGAAGTGTTTAGAGCTCATTTCAGGAAGAATCTTTACACCAGGATTATCCCTTACCCCCCAAGGAGGGATGCCCAAAGTGCCCGGGGGCTGTGTCCACAAGTGCCTATTGTGGCTGCTGAATGACACATCTGCCTGCTAGGAGCAGACCTCTGACAACCCCACTGGGTGGAGAGTGAGCTTACAGCTGGCCACCGGCCTGAAATGACTTCAAAGCTCTGAGCTGGGCCCAAGGGGTCCAACATCCTTTTCCTCTGAGCTTCCACAACACCTGTGCTTAAGAAACAGCCACCACCAGGAGCTCCTTTTCCTGACCACAGATGCTAAGACATACATCAGGGGCTGAAGGCAAAGCTGTGCCAAGAACATCAAAGTCAACTTCTGTTGACAACTGCACCTTTGAGGAAGGTGGGATGTTGCTTGTGCAGGACAGCAGCAATAATTTTAGAACTGATGACTTAAAAACCCCCAAATTCAACAACAAGGAACAAAGAAGGGAAAGATCTGAAACCAAAGTTCTCCAGCAGTGAATACATTGCAGCATGGGACTTCAGTGGCAAGACTCAACCGCTAAAACAGCCACCTGAAAACATATTTCATCAGGACATGAGAGTGAGTGAGAGATTGTTACTGTGTAGTGGAGATGGTCTGAGGGCACCCTTGACATTCACCTCCAGATTTCAGCTACTGGTAAGGTGGAATGGGTAGGCACCATTGCCTTCAGACTGAGCTGTATCACCTGGAATGCATCTCATTTTCTCATGCCCACAGCAAGAGGAGTTGTACCCTCCCACAAGCAGTGCTGAGAAGGAAGTAGATTGAAACGATTTATGCAATGAGACTGTTAACACCACTGCTGATTTACTCCATCTTCTTAAGCACCCCAGATATACTCCTGAGATTTATATGTATACATATCTAAAAGTATAACACCTCTGGTATTTTATACACACACACAGATGGAATGTAAATGTTCTGAGGCAAGAACCATTTTCTTATTCTGTTCTGTCCTTAACTGTATTCCCCAGTGCCTCAAACAGTGGGGAGGCAGCCCCTGACTGAGGCTGCTAAGGCAAACCCATGAATAAATGCATGGCACGATGAAGAAAAGAACATTTAGGCTCATAAATAACAGGTCCTCAGGAGATGCAAGAAGCTTGTGTAAACAAAGGGACTGGACCTGGGGAGAGCAGCTTGCATTTGCCCACGCTGGAAGTGTTTTCCTTGTGCATGAAGCAGCTCTTGGTCACAAGAGGCTTAGAGGACAGGGAGCAGAAGAACTCGGTTTATTTACACTGCTGTTATTCCAGAGGTTGCAAGAGGGTTGCTCTTGACTTAAAAGCAAGCAGGTCCTGCACATGGCTCAGTTGGAGCACAGAAGGGGCTATCTAGGTTGTATTTTACAGAACTCACGGACGTGGGTAAAGAAAACACAGAATGTAAGAGGGAGAAAGAAACACAACCACCCTGACCACCTACCCCGCGTGTCCACACACGGATGGAAACTCCCCGTGGCTGCAGCACTCCCTTTCTGGAGGGCAGCAGCCTCCGAGCCCCGGAACCCTGCGTGTGAAGCCAGTCTCATGACAATAGCCGATTCCGGCCAGATTCCTTCCCTTCCTTTCCTGCCATTGTCCTGGGTTCCTGCCGGGGAGCGCCGACCCCGCGCCGAGCTGCTCCCCGCACGCCGGGAGGACCCCGGCATGCCCCTGGGACGAGGCGAAGTTGCCCCAGCCCTCTCCCGGCCTGGCAGTGTCCCGTCCCGGCTGGCTGCAGAGGGCACCAGAGCCTCGGGAAGCAATCCCGGCGCGGCCAGCGGCGAGAAGGACTGAGCCTGCCGGGGCTGGGGGCGAAGAGACGGGGAGGAGACAGGGGCCAGAACCCCTGCTGCAGCCCCCAGTTAGAGCCGTGCAGCTTACGGGGACACCCCGAATCCCCTTATGGAACACCCGTGCTGCTCCGGGACCAATCCGGCATTGCTGCAGCGTGCTGGAGAGCCTGTGGGACCAGGGGCTGCTCCGGGAGCTGCAGAGGAGAGGAGAGCAGAGGAGAGGACTGGCAGCCCCGAGGGGCTCGCTTCATCCCGGAGTGGCCGCATGCCAAAGGCAGTAGCAATAAGCAGCTTGGCCCAACCAGCTCAATCTCTTACTTAAGTCATTTCCCGGACTGGGAGAAAATGCAGAATTGCGCAATGGGTTTCTCACTCTTGTGTCACCCCAAGGCACAGGGGATGTCACTAGCAGTTGGATGTGTTGCTAGCCTTTGAGAGAGCTGAGGAAGCCTCAGCAGCTGTGGGTCAGCACTTCCTGGCCTTCTTCCCAAGAAAGGGAGAATCCAGGAGTGCAGAGATGAGCTTGCAGTAAGGGCTGTCACCTCCCAGTACAGTAACGCTGCCAACACACAACCCACCCTAGCCCAGACACCCTTCTGCCCCTGCGTTTGCTATAGCAATGAACAAAAGCTTCTCTTTAAAGATGCCTGTGACATAGAGTCTGGGAATCAGGACCCTTCCATGAGGAAAAATGGATCCAGTTCTGTATCAGCCCTGGAAAACACCAATTCCATGAGCTTATAGGAAGAGACAGAGTTCTTCACCTTTGGTGTGCTGAGGTAAATAAACAGAGAGTCTGGGATTTGGGAAAGATAAAAGGGATTCAGTTTCAGTGATAAGAAGATACATCTCCTGGACAGCCCAGGCCAGAGCCTTCTCCTGGGATACCCTGACTACATTCCTGTTCTTTGCTAGCATGGTCCCAGGTAACAACCAGAAGGGAGAGCCCAGTCAGGTGGAGCATGAGCCAATCCAGTCTATTTCCTGATTTTCAGGCTCAACAGTTCCTTCATTTTACACTCACAGAGCACTTCCAAGGCTATCAGATGAAACCACTGCAGTGCACTCTCAGCTCTGCCAGTAACCCCCAGCCTGAGACTGACAATTAGCTTTCCTCCCTGGGACCTGCAAGGCTTTGGACAGCACTTGTCTCTGAAGTTAGTTTAGGGCCTAGCCTATGAGGACCTCTGAATAGTTCCTCTAAATAGGAGTCATCATGATAAATTACTCCTAATTAAATAATAAACCTTTTCAAAACCCTTCTGAAAGAAGTAGTTAGGTAAGTTTTATCAGGCTCAGTTTACAAGGAGATCACAAGATTATCTGTGAGATATGCCCAAAGCTACATATCACATAAACCAGCAGGCAAGCCAGGACTGCATTCCTCTCCTAATGCCATGCTGTAATCTCCAGAGAGTGCACTGCCTCCAAAAACCAGCCTTCATCATCAGGGCCTCATTCTCTTGAAAAGGTTCTCTCTTTTCTTCACCTTTCTAAACTATAGCTTTTGCTTCTTTAGAACATTCTGGAAGAGGCAGCCCTAGTACTTCAACTACAAGACTGTGAGGAGCCCATCCTTGTCTACAGGTAACCACAACAGTTACTAAACCTGCCTTGCATCTCCCTTACAGTGAGCACCATCATATACCAGAGTGACCTCTGACCACACACTCTCTCAGCACCCCTCCTCATCCAGGCAGTTTAGATGAGCACTGAAGAGAATCAGTTGTGGCTGGTTTGGAAGCCTCTGGACTGACAATTCTCACCCCTGGCTAAGCTTTTGGTGGTCCCCCCACAGATGCCCCTGCTCAGGACTCCATGCCCTGTTTACTTTGCAGTCTGGTTTTCCAAAGTGCTTCATCCCCCCACACTCCCTGCCATCAGGGAAGCACCTAATACATTGGTGTATCTTCTGCTACCTTGCAATAGTTTAACCCACTGCACCAGGGCAGCTGTGTTTACTGAGAAGTGTGTGAAGAAAATGTCTCTTCCAGAGGGGTGTTGGGCTGCTCAGGCAGTGCTCTCCCTGTACCCCACAAGCTAGATAGCATTTCTCATCTCTCCAAAGATGAACAAAATAATAGTCTGTCTTAACATGCTTATAACTGTCACTTCTTCCCAGAAAATAGATACCCTGGGGAAAACCCCAAACCCTAGCAGGTATTTACTGTTTCTGCATCTCCTAATATCTTTATCACTTCTTCTTGTGGTATCTTTTTGATTTCTCTGCATGTAACTGCCTCAATGTATGTACCTGTGAAGGACTTGTTAAAAAGGGTTCAATAACAGTACTGTGTGCAGCAGATGCACATTGTGATGACTTTTCTAAGTGGTAAGCCTCTTCATTATTAACAAGCCTCTACCAGCCTGCTCACAGGAGGAACACCATATGTAGGATTAAAGGAAGCAACAAAACAAGAACAAAAGTCAGGTTTCCCTGGCAGCAGTTCTTGTGCCTTTCTAATCTGTTACTTTATCTATCTGATGGAATAGCAACAGCCCCTGCAGAAGAGGAAAATAAATTGTGCTTTAATTAAGCTCTTTTTTCCTGCTTGTGTCCCCAGTGAGGGAAGGCAGTGTCATTCTAGCTGCATCTGCTTAGACAAAAAGCATGCATAGTTAGAACCTTAGGCCCTTGGAAACACCCAAAATGCAGAGGAGTTCCTGACACTTGCACTGCAGTTCACTTGCTCAAGGTGCAGACAAAACCCTGTGTTCTTTTCTCAGCCCAGCTCCTAATGCCCAACTACTTTTTCTTCAGCTCTGTAATTCCCAACTGCTTCTCTGGGAGCAAAGCCACTCTGTCTGGGGATGTTGACTTGTGCTGGCTGCAGCAGCCTGGATAACCTGGGTGAGGGAGCAGGCAGAAGAGGGGGCAGCCATTCATTGCCAGCTTACCCCTGAAAGATTGTGTGGCCTAATAGGATTAGTTGGGCTCCCTTGTGCATAACCTTTCAGATGTGACAAGCCCTTTTGTCTGAAGAAAGCAATCTGGATGTTGTGGTTACCTTCATGCTCCACAGAAAGCACTCAGACAGAACACAGGCAGAACATCCATGAGAACCTTGCTTTGGTGTCTGATCAGGAACAAGTTCATGCCACAGCTTGGGGCTTCCATCTTAAGATGATCTTCCCCAAACAGGTAGGGGTTTAACAAGCTCTAACATCTTTGCCCTCCTATGAAATTTACTTGAAACCAATAAATGCTTTATGAGAGTCCCAGAAGCTGCCTTGATCTACTCAGTATCTTCCCAGAGACACAGCGCACCACTGAAGAAGAGAGGTTCAAGTCCCCCTGGGCCATGCTCTGGGGCACAGCCCATGTCTTACCCGTGTGTCTCACAGACCTAACAGTCAAGTGCTTCGGGCTGAGAACTGTCTCTAATGACCAGTGGAATCAGAAGCCAGTCTGGACTGGTCCCTCTACACATCACTGTACCAAAGGGGGGAAAAAAAGGCACCTTAAGTCTGGCCTGCTAAAAGCTACATTGAAATGCTTTGGCCACATCACAGTAACAACAATTAACAAGGCTAAATGTCTGCTGTCATAGCCCATTCCAAGCCTTCCCTATACTGCTGCACTAAGCAAAGCAGCCTGTTTGTTTTCCTAGCACAAGCTGACCTTCTGTGCAGTCAATATCTAAAACACATTGTCTGAGGAGAGGGAGTTCACAGCATTGAATTATGCAATTATCTGAGGGCACCCAAGCGTTCAGCAATGCAGACTGCATCCCTTCCTGCTGACTAGCTGGGATTTCCAGATACATTGGAACTGGCATGTCTTAGAGATGTGAACTCTCTGCAGATGGCTGTATCCGCTCAGCACGGAGCTGTAGGCAAACCTTCACCATGATATTCTGAACAGCTCTCCCATTGTCTAGCTCTGGGACACGGGAGGGAGGGAAAGATGTGAGCAGAAAGACACTGCAGCTTCAGTTCTGCCATTTCCCAGATAGGCCAAGGCTGATGAGCAGAGCTGGGCAGATTTCTGTAACAATCTTTCTGACTGTGAAACTTCACTGATTTGGAGGGTGTAGAGGGGTCAGGATGTAAAGAAAGCACGGGGAGCACTGGCTGGGCTAAAATTCCCAGCCACAAGGCATAGGTGAGCAGCACATCTAGGACAGCCTACAACTGCTGAAACCCAACAGACATATCACTTTCTGACAGCAACACAGAACTGAAAGGGACCATATGGGCTCTTTCATAGCTTAAACACCTACACAAAACAATTAGCAAGCCCAAGATCCTGATTATCCTTCATGGTAACACTTGAATGCTTGTGCTTTGATATTTCAGATTTCCTATTTGATATGGGACCAGTTTAGGGCAAATGACAGTGTTTATGGTTTGAGGGGAGCTTTTTGTTTGGTGTTCTGGTAGAAGATTGGCAATGTGACTGAACCATGCTTTTGAATCTGGAGGAGTTTGCAAACCTCAGAGACGGTGCTGAACTACAGAGCTAACAGGTGGAAACTGGGAAGGGGCTCATGGATGGAAGGGAGCTAGAAACATTCTGCTTCAAACAGCTCTGACCACAACCCAATCCAAGAAGAAACGATCTGAAGCACTTAGATCCAGTACTGCATGTTCTGACTTCCTTTAGCTCAAGGAACATGTGGAGTGACTCCACATGGAATTATTTTTCACTATGCCTATTGTAATGGGCAGAATCTGACCTCTGGAGAAGGATTCTGGGAAGCACAGATGTGGATCACATCTACCCTTTTCATCCTTGCAATTTTAAATCCTTAGTGCTCTAGATGGCTTAAGCAGACCTGTCAGACAGAGGAAACATTATCATCTCCCCTTCACGGGGGAGACAGACAGATTAGATGATTTGCCTATGGCTATCCTTTCTGAAAGAGCCAGGAACTGAACCAGACTGGTCCAGTCTCAATGTCTCAACCACAGGGTCATCATTCCCTTCCTTGCAATGGCTTCTGAAATCCTGCCTGCACTGCCTGGAAGCCAAAGCAGTGCAAACGCACTCTGACGAACTGCAAGCTCCTCTCGGGGGCTCTCTCCTGCCACTGCCTACATGGATTCAGAACACTTCCCTTAGCTCTCCAGGGCATAAAAACCTATTGTGACTTGAAGAGGAGACAGATTTACCAAGAAGAATCTGTTGCTTTTGAAAGCCTTTTTCAATTTTGATTGCACAAGACTTTCCCATGGGAAAGAACCACAACGTGCTGCTCTGTGCCAGCATCTCCTTCCCTTACAGCTACCATCTTATTCTGGGGAAGAGGAGGGTTGATGAGAGCAAAGAACGAGCAGAAAACTGCATTGAATGCTGGAAACATGAGCACCTGAGATGTGAGAGACACCATGCCAATCCACTGGTTCTTTAGTCCAGGTAGCTGACCTATTTAACTCCTTGTGCCCTGCTACATTCCTCTCAAGGCTCAGAGTTTATGCTTTAGGTTACTGCAGCTGCATGGGTAAATTCTACAGGAGGAAGGCAGCTGCAAAGATGCTGCACTAGTGCAATGCAAGTGACCAGAAGCTGCAAAAAGCAGGGAACTCAGAACCTGGTGTGGCTGTTTGGAAATATACTGACTATAAAAAGACTTGAGAATAAAAACAAGGAAGGAAGCAGGAGAGGCATGCAGATGGCTGTTGGAGTTCTGGTGTCACTCCACTCAGAAACAAATTCCTCTCTGTTTTCTTTAGATAGCTTTGCAGAGAGGATGTGCCAGTATTGCTTCCTGCCGCTGGGGGTTTGCTGCCGCTGCCTGTGACGGGAGGCAGCATTCCAGAGAGGAAGAGGGCTGTGTGAACTGGTTGTCATCCCCACGTACTGACAGCTTCCACTTTCCAACTGCCTCCTCATGATAATCCAGCTAAGGCTGAAAGTCCTCTCTCTCTTCCTTCAGAGGAGTGTCCAAGCTCCCTAAGGCACACCCCAGGGGAGGCATGGAAAAGCTTTATTCTCTTAAGATAACTCTTGTCTGTATTTTCTTTATGATGTTTGCCTTGGGAGAGATTTGCCTCTTCCCTGTTTGTATGACAAGATAGAGTGGCACCAGCTTCAGGACCCGCAGTTAGAATTCCTGACTTCTCAGTCAGAAGCTGTGAATCATCTGCTGTTCAATGATAAGCAGGTCATCCAGCCTTGTGGCTTCTGCCTGGGACCTGACCATGAGCAAACTGAAGTCAAGGAGAGCTTCTCCCCTGGTTTGAACTGGGCCTACACAGCTGCTTACAGACACACTGCAAAGATCAGTGTCCTGTCAAGTGTGAAGTCTTCTGTGTTAGCTTTTCCAATTCACTCTTTCCTTCTAAAGAAAATAACTTGCAGTTTGGGGTGCACAAGGATCATTCCAAAGGCAAAAGCTGGGTTTCTTCACCTTTCTTTAGTGAATGGAGTGAGAAAATGTACTGGAACCAAGGTCTGATTTAGCAAAATACTTAGGGCCTGTGCTGGTTTGTGTTCCAAGGCAGCACCTGAAAGAGTGCTTAGGGAAAGCCTGTGCAGTAGCAATTAAAATCAGACACTAACTTGACTTCAGTGTAAATGCTCCTGTCATAATGACTTCTGTAGCACTTAAGTATGGACTTAAAATAAACTCTGTGCTTGTGCAACATCCTGAATAAAACCACTTTCCTGCACTGAGACCTCTGTCCTTACTGTGATCAAGCGCTCAGGTCTTGTCAGGCAATGTCACCCCTCAGGATTTACCTCGTGGAGTGCAGAAGCAGGCAGCAGCCAGGCCCAGGTGACTGTTTCTCAGCTGGCTGAATTCCTTGATCTTGCAGTGAGAGCAGAGGGAAAGAAACATGCGAGCTCCTGGGTCCGGAAAAACTAAGCTCAGATATGAGGGAAAGTGGTAAAGGTTTACTTTGTCCCTTCCTGTGCATTTATCTGCCCTGGATGCAAAGGGTTTCCTATTTGGTGCTGTGGGGTGAGAGCCAGAATTTTCAAGCCTTTGGCTCAGCTCCTGCTAGCAGTCAGGTTCTGCTTATCTTGCTTCCTGTGCAAAGCACTGCCAGAGGTGGTGTCACTGAGAACAGCCATGCTGCTGGAAACTGGGGGAGAGTTAGCACCCAGAGACTTGACTTCAAATGCTGGCAAGAACTGGCCATGGCCACTCTTCCTCCAGACATTACCAGCAAGATTAGAATGTGCACTTGCCCAGAACTGGGGCAGCTGAGCACTACGCTAGCAGCTCCTGACAGAAACAGGGCAGTGAGACAGGCTGGGCTCTCGAGCACTTTCTGTCTAGGAGACTTTTCTAAACTCAGAGCAGTGCCACCTGTCCCAGGGATGTGTAACAGCCCCAGCAGCAGGCCAGGCTCTTCTCTGCTGGGAGCAGGCAGAAGAGCAGGGCTGCAGTGGAACTGCAATGTGACCACACCAGACCACAGCTGTGGAGTGCAGCTCAGGAATAAAAGCCTGACCACTGCAAAGTGAGAATCAGTTCAGAGCTGGATTGCTGTATCACCTTGTTATGTATGTGCCCTGATTCAGCAAGACACAGAAGTGTATCCCCAAGCCTGGCTTTAGCACAGCTTGTTTTTAAAGATCTTGGCTGAGTCAGGGCCAGTATCAGGAGCTATAACATAACACTGTGCATCTCAGTTTTACAGCCCAGGATTTCAAGCAGACCTGATCCATCCTGCCTCCCCAGAATGTTCCACAGCACTACAGCAGAACTACTTAAAATGACCAACCATAAACATAGCTAACAGAGCCTGCTAGTGCTTTTTGCAGGAAAAGGTTAGTAAAAGTGTCAGCACAAACAGCTTTTTGACACCAAAGGTATCAAAACTCAGCCTTCTGGGCACATGATCAAAAACTGCTTCTATCTGTCTGAAGTGGTCTATTCTGTGAGACTTTATTCCAATTGTCACGATTACATGCTTAAGGACTATCACACATTAAAGCACAGAACAAAAATGGAGAGCATTTCTGCCATGGCATGCTCTCAAAATGACAAACTTCAGTCAAAATGTTAATGTAGAAGTTATGCACATTGATTTCACAAAGACTTTCACTGGGTTTGAGCAGGCTGCAGAAGAGATGGCTCACTATTTTCTGTAGCATCACCAGCATCATCAGAGGATTTACCTGCATGTCCATTTGCACCTGGGGAGTAGTTCAGGCAGGGACTGTTTGCTGTGTGAGAAGTACATGAATGAAGCCCTTACTCTTTCCACTGCCTGAGACAAGTGTTTCCACTGAAAGGAAGTTCTGCACAGTCTTGCACCAAAAGTTTAGGCCATCTTATTACTTCTTGCACTTCTTAACTCATGGATGCACTAAACACAGTGTGACTACCATAATCCACAGCCTGAGCTGTACACAGAATGCAATCAGGATTTGGATAGTACCTGTTCTTATCAGTGACCTCCAAGAGAAAAAGAAAGAAGTTGGAAGTGTTTGTTTGCTGAGAGCTAAGGTGTACTGGAACTGCCTGAAGGTATTTTAAGGACATCTCCTCTTCTTTTTCACCTGACCAACTCCTGTTCAGCCAAAATTGGTTCCTATTTATAAACACCCCATCAAGTGAAGACTCCTGGTAGGAATGCCTAGCTACTGTCCACTCCCTAACAGGAAGGGAGTATCACTGTGAATATGAACAGTCCTTTGTTGGCATCTCTTCATGCTGCCACAATCAAGGCAACAAAACATTTGCAACTCCCAAGGGCTCCCAAATCAAGACACTAACATCCTTTATGCCAAGAATTTGGCCTACCAGTCATCCTAGAATAAAAGGGGCACTTCTTTCCCTGTCTTCTACTTAAGAGCTAAGGTGGCAGATTCTTCCTGCTGCTTTGTTTCCACTGTAGCCTGACTTGCCCTCTCCCTCCAGGCTTTGCTTTTCAACACCACAACAGTCCAGTGGATGCTCTGCCACAGTTTCTCTGTGCCCTTCAATATTCTCCTCTTTGAATCTCAACCCATTGGCTACCTTGAGACCTGACCCAGTTTACACAGCATGGCACACAGAACCCTTGTTTCCCAGGCACTGCCACTGACTTGAACAGAGTTCTACACACAGCTTATATTGCAGCTTTGGGTCTCTGGCTGTTAGTCTGCCACACAGAGTGAAAGGAGGGGGTTAAGTTTTATAGCTGCTTCTGAAAAACAGGGTGCCACTGTGAGCCAGAGTTAAAATGAGAATGAATCCTGAGTGCAGTTCTTTAGGACATGCAGTATTTTCTACAGATCTCCCCTCACAATCTCACTCTGACTTTATCACATATTACAAGTTTCCAACTCTTTTACAGAATTCTAAACAAGAATAGTTAAGAAATGTCATGAAATCTGCTAGACCAGAAACTAAGATTCTCCCTTGAAATGTTTCCCTCCCAAACAACTGAGCACCACAATAATCTTTGTGAACAAAGAAAAAATGCCAGAGCCTAATCAGCAGGCAGCAGGGATGGGTCATGAACACATTTATCTTCCTTCTCACAAGCCTCCCTGGATAAAGGAAATGCCCTAATACTCAAGGCATCTTGGACACCAGATGGCTGATTATTAGACATTTTATGAAGAGGAAGGAAGTAAAGAGAAACAGCCTGATTTTTCAGGGTACTGTAGGGACAGGGGAAAGGAAGGCAGAACGAGGACCTAATACAAAACTTACTGACTGGGAAGACACTGATTTCAAAGGACTTCAAGTCAGAAGGAACAAACCATCTATGTTTGCTTTTCCTTCTTCAGATTCTCAACTCAAGAGCTGGAATGATTGACAGGGGAATAAGATTCCTTTCTCTTACCACCACTGTAATGACTCCCAGCTGATCCAGTCTTTTGCAGGGGGCAGGTCTGAGTTTCTAAATATTCATCATAACGTTGCAAGTTTCCTCTGGACTACCTGCAGGCTTTTCACACCCCTGGTGCCCAAGAGCCTGACTCCATGGAGCAGGAGCCAGGAGGAACAGCAGCTAGCAGAATTCCACCTCCTACGGATCATAGAATCACCAGGGTTGGAAGAGACCTCTACAATCATCAAGTCCAACCATCAACCTATCACTGTCACCTCAGGATGAGTTCCTAGGAAGGAACTCTTCAGGCAATGCTGATCAGATGCATTTGAGCTGATATAATTTGGCCCTTCTCTTTTACAGTGTCTCAGCTCTCAGAAAGCTGTGAGAGCCAGCTCCTTCCATTTTTATCTACTGTGAGGTTTTCCATTTTTATCTCCTGCTGCTCTTGCAGCTCCTCTAAAGCAGACCATAGTTCACCCAGACTTTCCCCAGAGATGACTGCCTAACTGAGCACTACAAGACGTGCACCAGAGTGCTTAAGGGAAGGAGGCTTCAGGACAGTTTCACAAGTGGAAAATGGCAATAGCTCCTCCCAGGTGTCACCATGCACAGAGGAGGGACACAGCTACACCAGAGGTGCAGATCAATCTTGTGCAGAATGTGGATGTTGGATCTAGTGGTCTTTGTGGTCCTGCTCCTCCCATGGCAAGGATGATCCAGCAGGCCCTGCTGACCCCAGGACAGGTCTCTTGCTAGGTATGATGAGAGACATAATTGCTTGGGAAATTCATGTGTTCACCCCACTTCTGAGGCACTGCACATGCAGATGTGGAAGAAGGGCTGCAGAACTGGAAATGAGGCCTCTCCCAGAACAGTATGAGAACTGGTGGTCGAATCTCCCTCCACACAGAAGAGGCTGCAGCAGGAGAGGTTTGGGGTTTTTACCTTTTGCCAGCCAAACAGGCATGGAGCCAGTCCTGCTGACAGCAGCATGGCACACAGGGGCCTGAGGAGCTTTCTCCTCATTTTGCTGATCAACACAGCTCCACTGCCAAAACCATTGCACAGCATAATCAGGATTCATGTCCTTTCTGTAGGTCTGTGACATCAAAGGAATCCAGGAGTACAGGGTGTAATGTGAACAGCTGATTAACCCTCAGACTCCTTTCCCTTTACTTGAAACAGCAACAAGAAAGGGCCTGGGGGAACAAAGCTAATAGGTATGTGGGGTAACAGCTCTGAAAATGTAATGATGGACCTTGAGCCTTTTTTCAGCCAGATGAAAGAGGGGTTGTTGTGATGCAGTTCAGCGCTTGCTAATGGGCAAAACAACTAAAACCTTCAGCTGTGTTTCAGACTCAGGCTGTAATCTCCTTATGCAATACACTTGACAAAGCTCTCTTGTGGAATAGGAGCCTGCTTTTTCCACCACAGAACAGACCCTCTCCCTTGTCAGACTCTGGGCTACTGGATTTCATTCACTGACTTAGTTGTTTGTTTGTTTACTTTTACTAACATTTCACTAACTAAACTGGTTATGTTGCTGCAGATTAAAAACAATTAAACAAGCCAGGAGGAAGCTGTGCTTGCAAGGATGGTTATGCCTGGATATGTCTGAGGGGAAGAGCAGCAGCTCACCTGCTGCAGTGTTCTGAGAGGCAAAGCTGCCTAATTATTTTTTATTATCCCTGTGTTGTTCTATTAACCAAATATTTGTCTTTTTGCCTCACACACATCTAATGCCAATATACAAATTGCACAAGGGGATTATGCCAGCATGAGTCAATCTTGGGTGTGTTTATCCTCAGAGAGACATAAGCCTCTGTTTCTAGAGGCGGGTGTTTCTCATCCTTGTTAGACCTAGGAATATCTCTTTGCCAACAAAATCTGTCACTTTTCACTGCTGGCATGTCTGCTGCTAGAACAAACCCTGCAGGCTGGCAGGCCTCCAAGTGGGGTGGGGGCTAAGTCCTCTGTGACTGTCATTATTTGCTATTTATGTTACAGCAGACCTTAGAGACTTCTAGCTGAGATTCAGGCGTTGCTGGGCAAGCAGAGGGTAAAAGACACTTCCTGCCCCAAAGAGTTTCTAGTCTAAACAGAAGAGACTAGTGATAAATAGCAGAGAAAAGGCAGCATTATTGCACCACAGCCAGAGCTGAAGCAAGACTGCAAACCCCAAGAGATGTTTCTAAAAATAGATGGCTTTTGTTTTATAGACTATTAACACTTTGATATTCAAACTAGAAAGTTTTGGGTTGCTGTAACAGCTGCAGTTCTTGTTACTCATGTGGCTCCAGGAGGTGAGGTCTCACAGGATGAGAGATGCTGCTCCAGGGATCCTCCTGCCAGTCCCATTTTGAGGTTCCTTTCCATTGACCTGTCTACAGAAAACATGGACTGTAGCTCCAAAGCTAGTGTCTTGTGTCCTGCAGCTGTGGAGCAAGAAATGTTTGACCAAGCACAATGTTTTTTCCCCACTCATGAAAATCATTTTTAAGAAGAACAGTAATATTTAAATTTCCCATTTCTTCCTCCATTATTCTCAGCACACATTCAGTTTCCTGCACCTGCCCATGTCTCATGGGTACACACTGCTGTCAGACCTGTGGATTTGCTTTTCACTTTGCCATTGTCACTGGCAGAAGACTCCTGTTAAATCCCTGCATTCTCCAGTGACAGGTGATGCAAAAGAAGGAGAAACCAAGGAGACAGAAAGGAGTGGGTGTTTCACCCTCCCACAGCATGCAGGAGGCTCACCAAATGGGCAGCTGAGCAGGAAAAGGTCTGTGGAAGGCACAGACCTATGCTAAAAATGTTTCTAAGGTGCAGGCCAAATCTTCAACTGGTATGAACTAGTTTGGCTCAGCTGCAGGCAATGGTGGTATTCAAACTGGGGAAAGTGGTGAGGGTTTGTCCCATGACCATCATCTCACCATCTGCACTTTCTCTGTCTACCCTAAAAAGAATATCCAGCAGCATGTCTAAAAATAGGAGCTGAGTTTCTCCACTTCACAGCAGACAAAGCATGCCAGCACCACTGAGCACTGTGCTGTGCTGCAGTGGGGAAGGAGTACTCCTGCTATCTGTGTAGGAGGAAGCTGTGGAGGGGAAAATCATCCATAATAAAGGCCTCTTTTATCTGAAACACCTAACATTGCAGCTTTTCAGATCCCAACACTGCATTTTCTTCAACCAGGTTTCTATTATGTGTTAAACATATCAAATTGAGTAATTCAGTCTCATCATCTAAATTCAGTGTTGTGATAGCTGAATGAAATCGGGGCAAGCCAGCTAGAAAGGCAATAAAAGCTTTCCATAAAAGCAGCATGTGAAGTGTAGCAGTGTTTTTCCTTCTGCAGGAAAAAAAATAAAGCAAAAAAAATAAAGAAAAAGGTCTTGGCTTTTCTCCAGTGAGATTATGTTACTGGGTTGAAGACCCTTGATATGGTCTACAGGACAGGACTTCCTAGAGGTGATTAGCAAGGTTAAGGTTTTATTCTGCTAGTTAGCAAAGGAAAATTATTGTCCCAGAGAACTTGGTCTCTGTGGGACAGTGGGGAAGAGAAATCCTTTCAGTTCTTACATTAGTGGCTTAACCAATGGCTTCACACTTTTCTCTGATCCAGTTTAGGCTGGATATTTCCAATTTTCCATATTTTTCTGGTTGTTTTCAAAACTATCATTGTTTTTTGATATGCAAAAAAGGCCACAGCAGACGTCACTGTGAATGAAGTACACAATGTGTTTGTGGTTCCCTATTCAGGACAAAAATGGTTGTTTTCCTGAAGAGAATGCAGTTCTTATGTGTGTCCTACCACACATACACTGTCCATTCCAGAGAAAGTCCTAACAAGTGCATCAATAACTGCATGATGTACAGCATGAGAAATGTTTCTTTCCTGAATCTGTGGGCAAGCCAGCTCATTCAGCATGCTCACACAGTCCTTCTAGTCCTTCTCTTCTCCAAACCTCGGGTAAAGCAGTGGCTTTATTCCCCTCTAGAGCTGTGCTTCCAGCCAGCTTACATTCCCAAGATTACACACACAGTTGGTGGTGAATCAGAGACCCCAATTTAGTTGCCGATCGCCACACTTTCCTTCCATCTCCTTCTGTATCTTTGTTTGCAAGGCAAAGGCTGTGAAAAAGTCACAGCAGGATCAACATGGCAGAATCTTAAACTGCCTGTACAAGATGCTGGAAGTACTGCTGACTAGGCACAAATGCTAATGAAGTTGGAATCATTTTTTATTCCCCCAATTTCCAGCTGCCTTCTCCAACACACGAAACACAGCGTGTGTCAGTAACGACCCTAACGTAGATGCACGGACACTGAACAGAACCCATCTCCCACGGCAAGAACAGCGTATGGCATGGCTG
Organism: Galbula dea; assembly: GCA_013399015.1. Lineage (NCBI taxonomy): Eukaryota > Metazoa > Chordata > Aves > Piciformes > Galbulidae > Galbula > Galbula dea. The sequence goes on from VWZX01002114.1 coordinate 642,761, forward strand.
GGTTTGTGGGTCTGGAAAAAGGAGACACACTCCTTGGGAAATCCTGCTGGTCTCATCCATGAAATCACAAAAATTACCCTCCCTCCCCACCTTCATCTTGACAAGCATCTGCTGCTGGTACCTCAGTACCAGATCACATCTGTTCAGTGGTCACCCCGGATGACGCAGGCTGCAGCTCTGTGGGACACCCAAGGCTGCAGCCTTGTGTTAACACAGCTCTGGGTTCATCTTGGGATAAGACAATCGGTTCCCCTGTGGGTCAGTGTGTGTGGCTCTGCCTCTGCTGCTGGAGTTAGAATGAGAGCACCTCACTGGGGTGTAATCTGCCTCCACATAAGAGTGTGCAGAGGTTCCCCGTGTCTCCTGTGAACACCACAGCCTGGTGAACGTGCGAGCCGGCGAGCAGCGCTGCGCAGGGACGTGAATGCATGGCTCGTTTGGAGTGTTTAGTCAGCACATTTTTCCAGGCAGGCCTGCAGGGCAGCCTTGTGTGCTGGGACTGGAATGCTGCCCACTTATGGTAGCCAGCTAATGAGGCCGACACTCCCCACGCCGTACACAAACACTTCCAGAGAGTGCCAAGTATCTTGTGATGCACAGCCCACAATTTTCCTAGTTTGCTTTCTTATGCAATAGGCTCGGATTCTTGTCTCCTAGCACAGGGATGTTCTCCAGTGGGTACACAGAGAGGGCTAAGAGACTAACCTTCCTGTCTGTAACATCTCCCCATTCCACAGCACCTGTACTTGAGGGTTTCAGTCTGTCAGACTTCTACAGACTAAAATCTCCAGCGCTCCCAAGAGGAGGAGGGGTAGATGAAGACTTCTTCACAAGGTCAGAAGTATGGAGGTAATAAGCATAAGGAGTTACTTTCCCAAAACCACAGGACTCATCAGCTGGCAAACTAATTAAAGCCCAATCCAGCAAAGCCCTTAGTGCGTATGAACTTTACAGCATGTGAATAATGGCAATGTAATCAAACACTTAACCTGACCCACATTCTTCAGAAAATTACTAAACAGCATATGCCACACTACTTGATGCAAACATACACAAACTAATGTGGATACCAGGATCCATCTAACCACGAGAAAAACAGCTCAGAGTCAGCTGCTTTGCCCTGCTCCACTGCCTCCTGTCCTATATTCCTGTTTTTCCCTCCTTTTTTTTCCCCCCCTTTTTGCATAAAACTCTCTCTTCTGTACTGCCACATGTGGCTCAGATGTCATTTTAGCTTTAAAAACCTTCTGTCAGTCAGTTCAAATTAAGGAGGCTACCTTCTTCTGTCACCAAGATGCAGCCAAATTGCCTGTTTGGATCCTCATGTCAGATGAACAATCCTAATTCTTCTCTTAACAGGGAGATGTGCGTTTCCTGCACTGACATCTCAGTTCTGTGCAAGTCCCTCAGACAGGATATGCAACCAAATGCACCTGTAATGCAGCTCCCTCTACCATCTTCCTAGCATTTCCACTGTGAAAGCTGAAACCACAGTGGTTCCACGAGGCCTTAATAAATTCCCTCCTACTCACAATCTGAATGAACACACGACTGTTGCACTCAAGTGTTTATATTCACTAAAAGATGTTTATAATAATGCCCACTTCATGTGGAAGAACTGCACTTATTCTTTACTAAGTAAACGTTTATGTCAAATAAAATATGTCCCTGCTCAATTTATAGAACATCTGGGAAAGCCTATTTTAGGAAACCTCTCTTAGTAAGGGACTTGTTTATAACTAGCACTTGGTTTGTGCTGCTGTAATGGCACAGACATCGTGAGTGTGGGTGAACTCCAGACTTAGCCCGAACAGCTCTGGCTGTACTATGGCTGCAGCAGACCCCCCTCACCCTGCAACACACAAGGGGCTTCTGTGGGATGGGTCTGAACGATCAAACGCCATTTTGATGCTGGTTTTAACCTCTGGACCTTTCAGGTCCTTGTGGCATTTAGTATCTGCAGACACACAGACACAGAGTGCCAAGGGGCAGGAGGGGCCTGCCTAGAGCCTTTGCCCACAGCCAGGCTCTCACACCTCTGGGTGGCTTGGCCAGGCCCAGTCTGCCCCTGACCCTTTTTCCTTCGGTGGACCAGTACCGTGGGCTTCTCTAGGGCCAGCTACGAGTCCCAACATAACTGCAGCAAGGCTGACGTGGGCTGAGGTAGCGAGAGGATGAGAGGGCACTGAGCTGAGGAGGGCGGAGACAGGCTCTGAGACGAGCGCTGAGGGTGTGGAGGAAGCCGCTGAAGGGCTGATGTGAGTAGGGAGAGGCTGAGGGACTAGAGCAGAGGCTGAGGGGACGCTGAAGGTCTAACGGGGACACTGCGGGGCTCAAGCGACCGCTAAAGGGGGCGGAGGGATCCGCTGAGGCGGGCGCTGAGGGACCGAGGCGGGAGCTGAGATGGGCGGAGGGAACCGCTAAAGCAGGCGCTGAGGGGCTGAGATGGGTGGAGGGAACCGCTAAAGCAGGCGCTGAGGGGCTGAGGCGGGGGCTGACCGCGCCCGCGGTGCCTCGCCGTCGTGCATGTTAATGCGCGGTAATTGCTCGGAGAGGAGAGGTGGGGCGGAGCGAAACGAACCGTCGGCTGCCCGCCCTCCCGCCTCCCTCCCTCCCTGCTGCTCCCCCCGCCGCCTCTCCTCCCCGGCCTA
>VWZX01002114.1:645447-782391 GCA_013399015.1 Galbula dea
GGCGGCGGCGGCCAGCGGCAGCGCGGGGCCCCGGCCGAGCTTGCCGGCGGCGCGGAGCTTGCCGGCGGTCCGGAGCACGCTGCAGCAGTGCGGGCTTCTGCAGGACCTCATCGACATCTCGCTCTCCAACCTGCGCGGGCTCCGTACGAAGTGCGCCGCGTCCAACGACCTCACCCAGCAGGAGATCCGCACCCTAGAGGTACGGGGATGGGCAGCCGCCGTGGGGCCGGAGGGGAGCCCCGCTCCCGCCCCTCCGCTCCCTTTCCCCTCTGCACCGGTGGCCGAGGCCTGCCCCTCAGCGGGGCCGCCGGGCCTGCCCCCTTCCCTGGAGCCCTTTCCCCTCAGCAGCGGGGGCTGCGCACAGCACAGCGGTGTCTGGGCCGTGAGGCGCCCCTTCCCTTCGTCCCTTCTCCCCCGGGTGGAGCGGAGCGTACGCGGAAGGGAAGGAGGGAAGAACCCTCCCCATCCCCGCGGCGGCTCTGTCAGCAGGGGATCGTCCCCTTCCCTGGCTTGGCCGTGGGGCTGGGCTGGCCCTGGCACGGTCGGTCCTCCCCAGACAGGCGTCCCGCGGAGCGTGGTGCTGCAGGAGAGGAGAGGACAGGTGCCGGGGAGCCGCGGCCAGGGCTGTCAGGAGGGTACGCGGGCAGCAGGAGCTGCGTGTGGTTCTGCCCCGCCGCTGCCCGCCCCACTGCGCGCCCCTGGGGCCTGTGGCTGGGCTCCGGTATTCTGTGAAGGGAGGTGCGATGTGAGGTAGAGACCAGAGGTGACTTGAGGCTCCCTGGCAGAAGGTGTGTTGCCACATCGCCTGCCCTGGGAACCTGGATTGACTCACCTTTTTAGTTTAGGTCTTTGGTGTTTGCGTCTGGTGGTTCGTGCCCTCTGCTCCAGGCCTGTCTTTCTGTCCCTGGCTCAGTGTCACTGCTCTGACCTGTTCCTCCTCCTCGCTTGGTTGATGTGGCTGACAGACAGCATCAGGCTCCAGGTTGAAGAGATGTTTTGCTGTTTAGAAAGATTATATGAAACTCTTCAAGCACAAAACGTGCTGTGGTGATGCTTTCGAAGAAAGGCTGCGTGTGTATATGAGTCCAGATAAGTGTTCAGGAAGAGAATGCGGGTTTAGTTTTGCTTAGTTCGTCTGACCTTTAGATACTTAATGTTTCCTTTTACTGTATGTGAGGTAGTGTTAACTCTAGGCAGAGTAAACAATCCCTCCTGCCACCTTCTTTGATAGAAGTTGGATGTGTAAGCTAATGGTCCTTTTTTTCTAGTCTGATACTGGAGGCTGTGGAGCTAGAGCCTTGGGCCTTAGGGAGAAAGATCGTTTTCACAGTGGAACTGCAACAAACATAGATGCTGCAAAATCCGTCACATGAGAAATGAAGGTTGGGGAAAAAAAGGGGAACAATAGGTGGTAGGTAGCTTTTGGCACAACCTCTTGGAAATCTGTTGTTCTTCCTTCTTTCTCTGCCCTTTTAATGTTTTTGTTTGTTTGTTTTCCTTTGTAGGGTGTTTTCCTTTGCTTTGGCTTTTTTTTTTTTCGAATTTGTAGCACTCTCTTCCTCCTGCCACCTCCAAGTAGCATTCAAAAGGCTATTCTTTATAAAACAATATTTGTGTAGGCTTTTGGCAACCCTGCTGACAGCCTTTTTAATGCTCAAACAATGTCAGTCAGCATCATTTCAGAAAATGATCATTAGTGTTCTGCTGTGGGGCCTGTTCTGAAGGGAAGCCTTTATTCACAAAGGGTAGAAGCCTGCTGTCATCTTCAGGTTCTTCTTGAAGCTGTTGGTAGTGATACTTGTCGAGCGTGGTGTGCATGTGTTCCTCTTAAGTGGGTACCATATCCACTGATGGTCATAAAATCTATGATCAGAAAAAAATCTTAGCTCAAAAAATTTGCATTGCTGCACAGTCCAGTCTGTGATTTCTCTGGGAATTCAACCAAGCCCTGGAGCTATGGGCACAGCTCTCTTCAGTTGCCTGTCCCAAAACACGGCACCAGTCTTGTGCTTAATTCTCTGTGCCAGTGTGCAGTGGGTTTGTCTACAGGTACAGAGCTGAGAACCAGGCTGTGGCAGATGAGGATCTCTCTTTACTTCCCTAAGTTGTCCTTTCCCACGGTGCCCTGGAGGGTGGTGGGCTGCAGGGTTGTCCCCAGGACCTGGGGACCTTGCTGGTGGCATTGCTGTGCCTGGGTTAAGGTGTCAGACGTGTGGTGCTATGCATTTGCCTGTTGGATCCCATCAGCAGGGAGAGCGGCTCGGTGATCCTGCTGGCTTGGCTGTGCTGTGCAGCTCCCCATGGGCTGTAGGCAGTTCCCTGAGGGTCGCTGGTTTAACCAGGAGCTTGGAGATCTCTAGTGCCTGCTGTGGCTCTCTGGGTGGCCCTGAGTCGGCAAATGGCTCTGGGGACCGTGTTCAGTGACTACGAGTGGTAGGGATGCTGGGTCTGCAAGGCTCATCTGTACTCTGGATTGGAATCCACATGTGTCTTCTGTTCTTGTGCAGAAACTTTCAATGGAAAAAGAGCTGTGGAGCCTTAGCTGCATCAGTATTCCTGGTAAACTGTGTAGCCAAGGCACAAGGAAATGATAAAACGTGAGATAGGTAAAAGCAGCAAACTGGTAGCAGGAAGTACTGGTTGGGGATAGGAGGAGACTTGACTCTCTCTGGAAGTTGAAGAAGTAGCTCCTGAGGCTGAACATGAGGCTGCACGTGTGTGATTTGACAACAATCCAATATCCTAAGGCAAAAATCAGTTTATTGATTTCTCTTTTTGCTTTTGTTCAAAGGGACAAAAAGTCAGGGCAGGTTCAGTACCATGATTTGTACATAGCTCCTACATCTCTGAAAGTCCTGTAATGTCTAGTTGTGGTGTCAAAACTGTGAACTTAACAGGTGAGGAGATCTCTCCTGGAATAGAGTCTTCTCTTATTAGTGAACCACAGGCATTCAGACCACCCATGGATGAGAGGGGAGTGCTGTCAGGTGGATGTGGCTGTCTAAGCTCTGTAGCAGCACAGGTCAGACAGCAGTGCATGCTCATTGCCATTTCTAATCCCAAGGTTAGCACAGCCCTGAAGTTAGAGTTCTGGAAGTAGTTGTAATGTGAGTGGAATCAAAAGCCTCAAACACCAGTGCAAATTCATTTCAGTGCCTGTGTTCTTTGCTTTTTTTACCACCAGTCATACCAGCTTGGTCCTTTGGGCACTGCTTCCCTCTGCCTGCTCACAGCCTGGGTAGCTGTCAGAGGTCCCATGTGATTCAGAACCTCTGTCTTTTGAAATGAAGAGCATCAACCTAACTCAAGGTATTTGAGTGCAGCTTCTGGCCTCAATTTACTGAGATTCTTTCAGTCCTTCCTCATTCCTCTTGTGTATAAAGTCTTCTCAAAATAAAGCACATGGTAGGTAAGGATTTCAAACTGGGACCTTGACAGGTAAGGAGGAGCACTCATGGTAGCTTAAAGGAGTGCAGGGAGAATTTTCTGTGACACAGAAAGAAGAGGTGAAAGAAAGGGCCATGGGAACTGCTTGCAAATAGTGTGTTGAGTGTAGCTGTGTTACATGACCTGACCCTGTTTCACATGTAGGAGGGCCCTTTCTTAGAAGGGCAGGGACTTTTCCTCTAGTGGAAAGTAGAGTGTGTTAGTTTGGTTATTAGCAGAGGAGTTCTCTCATGCAACAAGGTCTTGTTTTTTGTAAAAAAAAAAAAAAAAAAAAAATGTTCTGCCAAAGAAGTGCTTGGTGTTGTTCTTTTGACCCAGTGCTTTGGTGCATGGCTTGCTTTCAGTTCTGCCCTGGCAGCTTTACTCACTGCTCAAGTCGACTACAAAACTGAAATGGAAAAGAATGGTAACTTTAACCCATGTGTGAGGGAGCAACAAAGTCTTGCCATGTGGTGAGCATCCAGTGCTGCTTCAAGCATCCTTGGAAAGAAACAACTCTGTCAGTCTCTAACTCTGTCCTTATGCTAATCCCTTGCATGACTCTTAAATTGGTTTTGCAGAATTAGAAGCATGTTATTTTTAGCTGTATTTCTTTGTAAAATCAGTCTCTCTCTGCCTAGGAGGTTGATAATGGAACTAGACATCTGTAGTGAAGCACACGAAACTTCCAACTGCAGCTCAAGCCAGTCTGGAGGTGAGGAGGAGAATACAGTCCTGTGTGCTGGCTGCAGGGAAGGTTCCTGTGGTTTCTCAGTCTCTTCTGCTGGGCTTGGTGAACTGTGGGCAAGACCAGACTAAGTGGGGTATCTTACCCCCTGAACTGAGACTCAGTGTATTTAGATTGCAGATGTAGGTGTCTTTATTTTTTCTTGCCTTGGTTCTTGCATCATAAAAGCTAAATGCAGTGTTTCAGGTGTGCAAGCTGCCTCCAAACTGGTTATGGTGGGAGTGTCAGGGTGGGGCAGTTGCAGGCATTGCTAAGGTCTGGCTGTTCTTGAAGAAAAACTGCCCTCTTTGCTCTGTGGCTGGACGCTGTCTGTGCTAGAGACGCTCTTGGCCCTGTGTGCATAGATCACTGACTTCTTACTTAGGAGTGTCTTCTGTTCATCACCTCCAGAAAATAGAACACCAGATCCAAAAGCCTGACTCCAGTCAGTCAGTCTACTCCTCCACAGATCAGTCTTTCATACTGGCTGAATGATAGCTGTGGCCTAAGTATGTTTGAACTTGCTTTGGCATTATCTTGATTCATTTGGCAATTTGGCTAGAAAAGGCAATCTCTGAGAAGAAACGAATGCTTTGAAAGTGGGGGGAGATGGGAGAGGAGAGGAAGAGGAATTGGAACTATCCAAATTTGCAGGCTGGAAGTTGAGCATGTGGTGTGCATAAGGAAAGGAGGACTCTGTGTTTGTAAATGGGAAGTGGTGGGAGTAGTGGATTTTTCAGGGCAAACTGCAACCTGTAGCCACATGTTGAAGAGCCTTGTTCAGCTGAGAAGACTTCCTTTCCCAGCAGGTCTTACGTAAGAGAAGGAGAAAGTCTCTTACTTCATCTGAACTTTTTGCATGTATGCAACACATTTGTTTTACTTAAAAGTGTCTTCCTTTTGTGTAGGATTCTTTCTGCCTTCAGTTTGTGCACTACTTTGCTTGTATAGGATAGTCTTCAACAGAGAGTTGGTGTGACTGGGATGGAGGGAGAGCCATGCATTACCAAGTGTAGACATCATCTTTTCTCTGGGGCACTTTGACTCTCTGACCAGAATTTGCACATCGTAATGGAACTGAGCTCATCTCTGGCAGCTGTTCTTGTGTAGAAGTTGACACACAAAATCAGCACCAGTGTTTTAACTCACCTGAAGTTTCCAGGACAAGCTCTGATGACTAGGTTATCATCAAGATGGAGATGTGATTCTGTGATATAGCAAGGGCCTGGCCGTGCTTCTCGCCTGGGCGTGGGTTCTGCGATGCACTGGCTGGGAAGCAAGGAAGTATCAGAGTAAGGCTTTGTGCTGCATTTCTCCAAGACTACTTGTGTGGTTGCTGGAGTATGTTAAAACAGAATTATTCCTGCTCATCTTCATGCAGAGTCAGCTTGGAGCCCCTTTTCAGCAGCTGAACTCCAATAAAGAAGTTGAGCAGAGCCTGGAGCTGAGGCCTCTCTACACACACCGACACAACCCCCAGTCTGTCGTGCCAGACTAGCCTCAGTCTCCACACATGGTTTCTGATGGGTGAAGCAGTCCAACCTGAACCTCAGCTGTAGCTAGCTAAACTCAGGGATGTCACCAACCTTGCTCCCATACCACCTGAGCAGCACTTGGCCTGCTACTCCAGTTCAGATGGTAGCTATTAACTGCCTTTCACACAGGGAAAACCCCAGTTAGTGTTGCAGCTGCAAACAAGTGACACATTTACAGCTCTGAGTCAGCATGCTGGTACACCAGTGTATCACCAGGTTTTGTTCATGCATGGGAACACTTAATAGAAGTCATGTGACTTTAGCAAATAGTTATGCATAAAGTGATATCTCCAGCATAGACCCTGTAATCTTTCAGGTGCTTGAGGGATAAACCCTCACTGCTCCTCTAAGGCTAAGATTTTCCTTATTTTCAGCCCATAGGGAAGGAAAATTGTGTTGAAAGCCAGCCTGTCTGTCTCTTGCTGTTTTGGGGGTTGGAGAAGGTATTGGCTGGATTACTGCTGTGGTGAAAGCACAGAGTGATGTATAGGTTGCACCACCCAGAGATACTGTCTCAGACACCTCATGGAATCTTCCCTCCCCGCTCATTTCTTGTTCCCCTGGAGTAATCCCACACAGTCACCACTGCCAGCAGCACAGTGTTGCCACAGCTAGCCAAGTGGGGGAACAGAGGTTCTTGGAGTCTGGAAACACACCTGTTCCAGAGTTCTTCCAAGGCATGACCTGTGAGCAGTGTGAGTGCAAGCCATGGGCTCCTGCTTTTTGGTGGGAGTCTGAATCTAGTCAAAAACTAGCTGGACATAACTAAAAGAAGCAGTTTGGCAGTCTGGCTTGGCTCTGGCTGCAGCTATTCCTTACTGGCATAGCTTGGGTGGGGGCAGGTGCTGAGTTGTAATCCATGCCCCCAGAATCTATCTGGATGTTTGCTGGTGGAACTCAGGGAGCAGTGGTGGAGCTGCTTTTTGTGCCTGTTAGCTGCTCCCTGTCTACTTTCAGGGTTCTGCAGGCAGAATTCTGCCTCCATCTTGCTTTTGCTACTTCTAAACTTGGCTTTAAAGTTAAAATACAGCTGTTTTCTCTAGGAGTGTATTCTGAAGGGAGGAGAGGCCAGGTCTGTCATTCTTTTTCTGCCTAGAGAGACAATCTAATTTGTACCTTGTGCATCTTGGGGAAGCAGAGGAGAATCACAAGACATTTAATAGTAGAATAAGGAATGGTGCTTTGATTAGGGCTTACAGAGTGCCTCTGATAGGATGATTATTAGTTAGCCCAAGTGGAAGAGCTCGTAGTAGAAGCTGTGCAATTCACTTCAGAGCAGTAATTAACATGACACTGAGGAATCTTGCTGGGATGCAGCAGATCCAGGCTCTGATCTGGTCTGGTCTGATGCTGCCAGAACAGGTAATGGACCTCAGCTTTCAGAATGCAGTCAGGAGCCTTGGGTCTGGCTCTTGGGAAATCTTCAGAAGCCTTTTGCAAGTTTAACAGGGCCTGCAAGCACTTCCCTGCCTGGCTCTACTCTCCTTGTGTGCTTCTAAACCAGGAGTTTGTTGATTTATCAAAGAACTTTCACTTCTGTTTGAAGCACTCTAAATTTAGAAAGGAAGTCTTGAGTGTCTCACTGCTGCTGTGTGTGTGGGCTATTGTTGAGGCTTGCAGATTCCAGTCTGAGGTTTTATTTTTAGTTATTAATGCTGCTGAATAAACTGGAAGGAAGAAATAATTAACATGTTTTACAGATTAAGCACTTCAACAGGCATCAGCACTAACAGCTATTAGTCAGGAGAGGTGAAAGGATCTGTCAGTTGGTACAGGTACTGGAAGATGTGTGTCAGTGCCCCTTGGGCTGCCTGCAGTGCTCCAGGAGAACCTCTCTGTCCCTGTTTCCCTACCCATCCTTAAACATGGAGAATTTTCCAGTAAGTTTTTGTCTTGCAGAACACTGTTTTTGTTCCTTTTACTTTTAGAATAAGACCCAGGACTAAATGCTGCTTTGGGACACAGTTGCATAGCTCCATTGAGATAAGCACAAGTAGTAAGATTCTGTGGGTTAAAGCTTCCCTACTTTTTTAGGCATCTTCCTCTTAAAAACTGTTCCTCATCTGCCAAGCAAAACAGTTCAGTTTACTGGCTTTTTGTCTCTGTGACCAAGACTAACTGAAACTTTCCACCAAGTAAAACATTTCCTCTGAAGACTTTCTAGCTTTTAAGTCTCCCACAGTTTCTATAGAGACAGTCCCAAGTGCCTGAGACCAGCACCTGCTAGTACTAGCAAGGTCTCCTGGTGCAGATCAGATGCAGTATTTTTCCCTCATTTTAGTTCTTGTTGGAAGCTGTACCATTCTCTGCTCTCCCTTGTTTTAAGGAAGCAGCTCACTAAAATAGAGGCATTGTTACCAAGAGACTGATCTGTTTGGGGAGATTTGCATTGGCCTGCAACCTGCTCCCTTTGGAAAACAGAAAGGTTTCTATCTTTTCTCTTTTTGCTATGAAACACAGGGGTGTCTCTGCATGCTCTAGAAGAGGAAGGAGGTCCTGGTGTTGAAGTAAGCCAAGGTGAGTCCAAACACCAAAGACTCTTAGCATTTGCTCACACAACTAATCTGAGAAAAATCCTAGAGTAGATATCAAAGGGCTTCTCAACCCCATTTGTATTAAGCCAGGATATTAGGTGTGTTAAAACTGGTTTGGTCTTGCTTTGTGGGTCAAGCATCATATTTGCAGACTCTCTGTCTGACTGCTACCTGGTTTAAGCACTGTTGTATTGGTGGCATTTATATGGGTATAATGAGGCAGAGCTCTGTAGAACAGCTCTCAGTACACCCTAAATTCCTGGGCCATCTGCAGTGACTGGAGTGGAGCCTGTGGAAACAAAGGTTTGGAGGGAGGAAGGAGAGCTGCTGTAAGGCCAGGTCTTTAGCTAGTGCACTGGAGCACTGTCTGGGTTTGTGCTGAGGCCACATTTGTGAGGTAATACGGTCCTGCTTTTGGTAACAATGTTGGACACAGGAGTTGCCTGTTTGCATCTCCCTGGAGGGGCCTCATCAGTCCTCATCTGCCACTCTGTAGCTGGAGGTGTAGCCAGCTGGGCAAGAGCTAGCTGAACACTTCTGTAAGATTGACACTAGCACTTAGTTTTGATTCTTATGGAAACTGGATCTCCCCCTCCACTCTGCTGCCAAGGCATGCTCCAGTCCCACTGATGTGTTCTTTCCTTCAGTCTCCTAGTGTGTTACTCAAGCTGCCTCCATTGCCAAGAGTAACTAATCTGTGGTCTGAGGCAAAGAGCTTTGAAGTTAATGGACACCTCACAACATAAGATTCCAGCTGAAGGTAGTAGTGTCTGTCCCTTCATTTGGGTGAGAAATGAGTACTGTGGCAGCAGCAGAGCAGTGGTGATGCAGCACTGCTCTTAGCTGAAGTCTGTGCTAGTGCTGGAGTGCTCCTTGCAGCTCCTCTCTGTAGTCAAACTGCCTTTGCTGTGGTCTTTAATGAAAGGGCAGATCCTGCCTGTAGGATTTTACTAATGATTTTTCTGTGTCCTTTTGAACTGTTGTGCCAAGAGAGGTGGCTTGAGAGAGACTGAACATCTGGCTTCAAGGCACCCATTTTTTTTTGTGGCAGCAGACAGAGAGGAATACAGAGCTGACAACTGCAAGATGTTCCTTCTTACAGCCACGTACAGACCTTGCTTTGATTGTTGTGGTAGTCAACTGTCAGATGCATTAGAGCAGCTAGGAGCTGTTTGGAATGGTAGGGTGAGGAAGCACCAAGCAGTGCTGGTGGCTGAGATGTGTCTGTGACAGCATGCCTGGTCCTGCAGGAGTTGAGCAGTAAGAGCCTGGGAAGCACGCTGACCGCGCACTGTTGCAGCTGCCCTTGCCCAGAGAGCTCAGAGTTGAACACACTGCTGGTGTACAGGTCTGTGGGAAAAGAAGGGATGTAAAATGCCTGTTCCCTGTCTAGCTCCAGAGCCCGGGCTTTCTGAACCCCTCACCTCACTGAGTGCAACATCTGATTATGGGAGCTGAAGTTCTGACCAGAATGCAGGCTCTTCCTTGCAGAGGTAAAGCCAGACCCCTTTCCAGATAGACTGGAAGTGCCTGTGTTGTGGGAGCGTCAGCTCTGTGGCTACAGAGACCTCCTAGCTGCCTGAGGCACGTTTTGAGGCATCTTATTGTTAGATACTAGTGCTGTATGTCAGAAGAGCTTTGAGCAGGCTGCTGGGGAGCTCACAGAAGCACCTCTGTTCATTTCTGGCCTTCTTCATTGTGCTACCTTAGCCAGGACTAGCTAAATCCTTCTCCTGGGCTTTAACTTGCATCCTTTTTCCAGTTCTCCCTCTGCAAAATGCTTCTGGTTCTTAGCCTTTCCTGGGCAAGGCTCCAGGGTGTACCTTCAGCTGAGTGGATCCTGCTGGTGCCTGCAGTAGGTGTGTTACAGCCCTTGACTGTCTCCACCTTGCAGCGTCTTCCCAGCTGCTCAGCTTTCTGCCTTATCACAGGGCTTTGTCCTCTGGCTTAAGCGTTGCGGACAGCCTCTGAGACCCCTCTCTGAGCCTGACTCAGCAATTTCGCACAGTTCTGGCTTGATCCTGCCTGCAGCTGTAAAACCAAGTGCAGGAGGGAAGGGGAAATACACGAGGAAACGCATGGTCTGATCCCTGCCTCTTCCTTTCACTCCTCATGGATCCTTCCACATGAATAGGCTGGCTCAGCCTTTTCCTGCGTTCCTGACAAGAGGAGCCTGGTGTGAGGTCCCTTCCATATCAGGCATGGCCCCTTTATACTGCAAAGAATAAAGTCTCCACATTGAAATTGTGTTTTCCAGGGTGGGTTAGCAGCGTGGTCTTTGTCAGCTTTCCTGAGAAGGCCTCAGTGCTGTGGGAACAGCAGCAGCAAGCTCTGCAAGTCTCTGCATTGCTAGAATTCTTTAGAGTTCTTCTAAATGGTGAGCCTTCAGCCCCTTAATGCAAGTAACTGGGACGCTGAGATTTAACCAGCCTCAAAATCTGGGGCAGAGGACATGGGGAAAATTGGAAGCATCCCCTGTTTGGTCTCTGGTAATTTGGGGATCACAGTGCCCCTCCCATCCCAGCTGCGTGTGCAGCAGCTGACTCCCAAGTAAATGACTGGAATAATCTTTCCTTAATGGCTGCTGCCCACTTGAAGGGCTGTCTTCCAAACCTGCCCAGAGATGGTGTGCTTGAGTACCTGCCAGATTTTGATTTTACTATCCTTTAATGCTGCTTTCATTTCCACTTCTGTTTATGCTTTTGCATAAGTGGGCAGTGGGAAAGGTAGTTAGCAATATCCTCAAACCTATTTGCAGGTGCTGGGAAGTTGGGCTGTAAATACACATTTGTGGCTGAGGGCTGGCATGGACTCTGAATGAGGATGGGATGATTTATTTTGGGTATTGCATCCTCTAATGTGGGCTTATATGGGCAAGAGCCATTCTTCTGTGTGTCTGCATTGCTAACTTTTTAAAAAGGTGAGGAGTATATGGGAGCAGTTTCCACTCAGCTTTCTGCTCTCAGCCCAGTCCCTATGTTTACCCTAACTTTGTTCTGCTACTCAGAGTTAGCTCAGTTTTTCTGTCCCTGGTGACAGGAACCCAGCCTGGAGGTGTATATCAATTTATCCCAACCAGAAATAAGCCTGACCTCTAGGCCAGGGTATTTATCTCTTCTGAAACTCCACAGCATGTCTGCTGCTGCATGGCTGTCCAAGTTTGACCTACTTGTAGAGTAGGATTTATGGCCTGCATTGTGACACACTGTTAGCACAGTCTGCCCAGGGCTGGGACGTGCTACAGCCTGCAGTTATTAAGATCAGAACATCACTCCTCTTTAGTGGCAGCTGGGAGACCTAAGGAGTGAAATTCATGCAGCCATGAGAATGAGAGACATGCCTTTAAGAGGTGAGCCTTCATTCTACCCTGGGCTGCTCTTCAGCTGATGCAAAAGAAATGCCATTTTTGGGGGGTCTGCCTTAACTGGGAGCAGACAGAGGCCTTAAAGCAGCATGCCTGTGGCTCATGCCCTTCCTAGGAACTGTACTTCATTCTACAAAGTACAAAAGTCTCTGTTTTCTTCAGTAAGTTCTCAGTTTCCCAACAAAACCTTGAATTGAGTGATACAGGTTTGAACTCTGGGGCTACCATAGAGTTACACTTAACTCCCTGATGTTAGGTTTATGTTCATCTCTCTTGTTAGGTGTGAGGTGAGAAACAGCTCTTTTCTTGCTCAGAGGTTGAAAGATAGGAGAACATCTGCTGTAAGCTGTGTTCCTATAGTGTAAAGCACCTGTGATTTGTGGCAGGATATTCATTATGCTCCTGTGAAGTGTTTTCCAACTATTGTTTAACCCACAAGACATATCTTTCACAGTATGGCAGATACACAGCTTTAAAACTAATGGCCTTGCAAAGTTTTATAGCACTGGCTACCAAGTACTGTACTCATTAATGGCTTGGTTGCTACCAACAGTTCTCTCCACAGCCTTTATAAGAAAGACTGCCAGTTCTGTGACTCATGCAGCTCCTAGCTTTGTCTGCTCTCTGCTGCTCATCACTCAAAGATGCAGTAAATGCTTTCTAACCTGCTTGGCTAAGAGATTAGGTACTTTCCAGGTGCCCAAACACCACTCATGAGGACAGCCAGTACTCTTGCCGTCACTTCAGATACCCAAAGGCAGAATGAGGGAATGACCCCAGAACAGCCAGCATCAGACAGGTGGAGATCACCACAACTCCACACAGATAAAGGGACCTTCTTTCTGATGAGCTTCTGCTTGCCATCTGCCCCTTGCACAGTCGTCATATCATGATCTGTTCTTCCAGAGACAATTTAATTAGATCTTCTTTCAGTAGGCTTTAATCAAGTGTTATGGGGTTGCTGGTAAATTATTTACAGCAGTATCACTTGATGGAACACTTGGTCTGCTAAAGGTATCACATAAGGGACTTATCTGCAGCCAAGTCTGCAGCTGGCTTTGACTTAGGACTCCACTTGTGTTCCTTGGGGTTAGCCAGTTGACATTGGGTGAATGTCAGGTTACCCGAGCCCGCTTTCCTTTTCAGTAGTAGAAGCTGAGTGGGACTGTGCTGAAAACAAAGGAGTTAAAGCAGTTTAAAACTAGGGTAAGAGCTGAATTTAGCTCTGGTCTCTGCTGGCTCAGTTCTTTTATAAGTGCCTTTCAAGGTTGAATACCTTAAACAGTGTGGCCTTGACCCTGGCTTGAAGCTCCAGCTATTTAAACAGAAGAGCTGTTTCAGGCTTGGGCTGATGTACAGTAAGTGGGCTTTTGAACAGGCAAGGTGGTAAAAAACAACACTCAAACACTCAAGCTGAGAAAATGGATATTTTTAGAGTACAGAAGGATCCTTTTTCTGTCTTATTTCACCTGTCCCTTAAGGTGGTGAAAATTGTACAGCTGTAAGATATCCCTTCTTCTTTGATCTTGCTGGGTGCTTCTGTCAGCAGCATTACTCTAACAGTTCAGCTCACGTTCCTTGTGAGAAAACCCCAGCATGGGAAGATACCTGCCTGCCTCCACCCAAGTGTACCTGTAACCAGCTTCCATTCATTGTTTACATAGCCTCTGAAGTAAAATGAAGTTTGAAGATACCTAATCAGTGTTACAGAACCATGGAAACCTTACTCCAGGTAGTTATTATGCTTATGGAGTGTTTACAGGGAGCACAAGCTTGGGTGTGTTTTTTAACACTTAGTGTGCAGGCATCTAGGTGCAGCTCAAGATTCCATCTGTGATTGGAAAATTCCTAAGCACCTGGGAAGATGAGTTTGTCTCTCCTGCTTCTGTCAAATTCCTTCCAGTCTAGCATTTAGAAGAATCATTTTGAAGGCTCTCAGTGGTGTCTTGTTTCACCTGATGGATTGGTGGTGCAGAGATAGGGAATTACAGCTGAGGTGAAGCTCTGTGACCTGCTCCAGAACAGAGGACAGTCATATGCCTTCACTTGGAAGCACAAATCTCAGCTGAGTGTAAGGAGAAGAGTTTGGGTAAAGGCCATGTCTGATGTCAGGCCAGTGACTTTACCCTGATTTTATTTCTCCTGTGTCTATATTAAATACAAAGAAACAAACCCTGGGCTGATTTACCCTGTGCATCTCACCTCTAAACACTGCTGCATCGTCCAGGCTTTGTAGTTGCACAACTAAGTACAAAATCTGATGCAGTAATCCTGCACAATATTGAAAACTTGGTTTAAAGGGGAATATAATGATGTCAGAGCCCTGTTTTCAGCTATCCTGCCATTGCTGGCCTCCAGCCTTTATAACAAACTTCTATTATTTATACAAAAAGCATCCTGCCCTCAAAAGGCACCTCTTGCTTGTTCCTTCCTTTTGAGTCATATATGTAGCCAGAATTCTCTTGCATGATGCTCTCATCCATGCCCCCATAAGATGCAACTGCTGCTACCAGTGATGTAAATAACACTCACTGTTTGGGTAAAGCTTTCGTTTCTTCACACCTAGCTTTAAAATCTCCAACACTTGAACGATTACAGGAATGCTCTGAAGTCCAATTACTCTAAAGGTCTTTCTCTACATTTTTAAGAGCCTGAACCTTTTTCTGAGGCTGGTAATGAACGAGTAGCACAGTGAGGAGTCGGGAGTAGCATGTAGGAAGGCAACTCTGGCATTCTTTCAGTGGATAAGTGCAGATATTTGACTTTAGGAAGTGATATTCAGGGAGGTCCTGGAAAGCCCCCAAGAGACCAGTAGACAATTTAGCAAGTCATTGTATCTCATTGGAGATCATCATTTGTCATGAGCCTTTAGTGAAGGAAAAGACTAATTACAATCTCATTGTATAGATAGGCTGGATGTGTCAGCACGTTTTGAGCTGCTCCTCCGAAGAACAATTGGGGTGAGAAGTTGTGTACTCTACAGTTCCCCCCTGCAGTAAGGGGCAGGACTGCCTATACTCAACCCATGGTCTTTTATCCTTCCTCATTCTCCAGAATGACCAAAGACAGGGGAGATTTTGATGTTCCTGAGTGAAAGCTGGGCACATTAGTATCTCCAGTTGAAAGGAACTGAAAACAATCTACCTACTCCTAGTAGCATTTCTACTAGCCATAGTTTTTTTGACCTCTGTTGGTAAGTAGCTAGGGCAGACGTGTTTGAGAGAAAGTGCTCATAGTCTTGATGTTGTTTAGTGTTTGGGAGACAGGACAATGTGGAAGTTGGGATAAGAAGGGACTTTAACTGCCTACTTATTGCAGTAGTTCTCACATTGGAATGTCCATTGCAGATGGCATGGTTATGAGACAAATGGAGCCTTTGCATTGCTTGTCTGGATTGGATATCTGAAGCACGCTCCTGACAGGTTATCTGCTACTCTTCAGGTTCAAGCTGAAGTGAAACTATATAGTAGTTGGCTTTCTAGCCTGACCCCTTTCCTTCCAGCTGCCATGTAACCCAGAAGTTTTTCCTTTCTCATTCTCCCACTGCTGTGTTTGTTGGTTTCATAAATACCATCCCTGGTCTGAAGTTCTGTGCAGCTGCTAGACAGTAGCAGCAGAAGGCAGGTCGCTCCCTGTCACTGAAAGAGTGTTCCCCTCCCCCAGACTTGGCTGTTATTTATGCAACATGATCTAACAGAGAGTGGCTGGGAGCCGATGGTCCAGAGTTCATTTCCAGTTATTATTGTAGCACAGAGTCAGTCTGGTTAGAGGTACTCATTTCCAGCACAGAACATATACCCTTTGAAACCATAAACAAACTCTAGCTCAGTTTTACTTAGCTTCATACACAAGTGTTTCTGCTAAACAGGAAAAGCAAGCTAGAGCTGAAGCACTGCAAGAAGCTGCTTCAGCAGTCATCCCTAATAAAAAGAAGTCCCTTCCAGTAGAAGAGGTATACAAGGAGGACTAAGCTCTGAAACAGCAGTGGCAGCTTAGTCCCTTCTTAGTCTCTAGAGCTGCACTGAGTACAGTTCTTTGCTTTGCCTCAGTAGTGTTTGAGCTCCTGAGCTAGGGCATAGCTGAATCACAGATACGCAGAATTACCCTGCTCAGCTGTGGGGCAGACTGCAGTGGCCCCAGCAGATGTGGCTATTCTGAATGGCCTGAGCAATGACACCTGCTGTCACAGCCCTGTCATGGTGTGTGGGTGTAGCTGCTCTGGAGTTCAGCCATCCTAGCTGCCACTAACCTAGTTAGTCATCTTAACTGCAGTGCTTTTTTTCTTCATTTCTTATCTAGGATACTAGGAGGAATCCTTCATAGACAAGGCCAGGGCCCTGGCTTCGAAGGCAGGCATGGTCAGAAGCTGTTGGCCTGGTCTCCTAGACTGGATATTAAAGAGGCTGAACTAGGTGAATCACTGCCCTCAAAGGATGAACTAGCACTGTGGCACCATGGGTGTTTGTACAGTCCCAAGAACAGAGATCCAGTTGTAACTACAGCCAGCATGGGAGCACTGAGGTAGTAAGGGTGTGAGACTCTCTGTGCAGCTCAGCATCTGTGCTGGGAGATGAGACTACCTTATGGTGTTCACTGTCATTGCCTTGTTCCTGCTAGTGATCTGTGTGCTGCCCTGGGAGGCTGGGGTCAGGCAGCTCCTGGAAACAAAGCAGTGTCAGAGGCTGTTAAATTCAAAGGCCAAGTTTAATAGGGCAGCACAGCCTCTGAGCTGGACAAACTGGTCACACAGCTTAGCAGACACTGTCCTGTGCTAGCAGAGCACCCAGGCTGCAGGAGCTGGATGCTCTCAGCTAGGAGCAGCACCAATATTTTGTGAGATCAAAGTTAGCAGAGTTAAGGCTCAAGTCCTAGAGTGTTTGAGCTTTGCTTAGCAAGAGTGCATCAGAATAGCCACTAATTAAAGTTCTTTGCAGTTAATAACTAAGTTCCTCCTACAAAGCACCACTGATGTCATTAAATGGTCCTCGCTGTAGTCTTTCCTTTAGGAGACACCAGCTTGGATATCATCATCTGACCATTTGTGCCCTATTTAGAGAACAGAGGTCACATCCTGCTTCGTGTCTGCAGAGGCAACTCCTACTCTTCCTGTTGCCTCACTCTTCTGCTCATGTCCTGCAGAGTAGCAGAGGGAGTAGGAAGGAAGGAGAACGAGTCCAGTACAAAACCTGCTTCAACACACAGCCAGAGACCCAGCAGCTGACCAGCAACTTTATGGCAGAGTAAAACAGCAGAGCTTATGCACATAGCTCCCCTCAGTAACTACAGAACAAAATCAGGAAAAAGGCAATAAATAAAGCTTTTCTGCAACACTATTCTTCTGCTTCACAGCATTTCCCACATCTGACATTAAACTTCAGCCTTCTGTAAACAGTGATGTGAATGCACTAGGAGTGTGAGTGCTTCTACATCAGGAAACCAGGAGTGTTTTGGAGAAGTGATTCTTCAGCTGAGGATACCTCAGGCATAAGTGGAATTTCTGTGCTCATTGTGCATTGTGTAGCCTAACTGTGAGACGTTGCATGAGAGCTGGTCTGGGGCTACTTGCCTGCTGTGAGGCACGTCTTGGACCTCATGGGCTAGGCTCTTGGTGCCCTTACATTGTCTTCCCACTTGTAAGTCTTGCATTGCTTCACAGGATTTTACCTCAGACTGCCATGCAGAAAGGCTAACCTGAGGACACATGGGGCTACAGAAAGGGAGGGAATTGGAAAGATAAGCTCTGTGGGTTTACATGTTTGTATTCTGAGAAGGAAGGAGCTGACCAGGGAAGCAGAATCAGTATGATTCCCATTTACTAATGACATACCCAGCCCTAGAGGAAAGGTAAAGAAAGCTCCATTTTATTTTTGAATTGTTTTAGGAGTCTTTTCTAGAGCTGAGCTGTGGCTGACCTGCTTTCTGCTTGGCAGCTGAATCTCAGTTATGCTTGCACAGATTTTTCATTCCTGTATTTCGTGCCTCAGCACATTGCACATAGAACTCTGGAAGCATTCTCTAAAGCTGATGAGCAAACTGAAGGTCTCTGATCCCCATGGCATGCCAGAACATACCAAAGCTTTTCTTTTTTCCTCTTAAAAGTTGGAGTAGGGATACTTGCTTTATAGGTTCAAAGCGTTTTGAACAGTGGGGTTTAGTGTGTTTTGTTCCTTCTGACAACTGAAAATGCAATCTCCTAACAGCTTGTTAAAATAAAGCTGGTGTGCTGTTTTAAAAGACACTTTCAGAGAATGTGGCAAGTTGCCACATTCCAGTTAAGCAATTTCCTATAGTTGACATATTTTATGTTTTGAAGAAGTGCATGGTTTGCTCAGCCATCTCCCTCCTCCACTGCCACTGCCAGGAGGAAAACAAAACCCCCAGCACAGAAGGCCCCAGATCTGTGTTCATACTGAGACACTTGACATGAGTGTTTGGGGTTCCATGGAAGGCCAGTGTCTATCAGTGGCATGCTTGTCTGTTGTGATTCATGGTGTAAAGATCTCCAGGTTGTTAACATCGGATCTCTTAAAGAGAAGTCTCAGTGTGGTGGGGACTGCTGGACAGCAAGTGTGGTGAAAGGAAAAAGTATTTTCTTTTAGCACTTTTTTTCCTGTCTGCATGTGTTACATGTTTAAAACCCAGTTCCAGAGCAGAGCCCTGAGTTTCTATAGCTGCATACCTCCTGCTTGCTGTGGAGGAATCTGCTACTGCTGTGTCTCACATGCTAGTGCAACAGTGTACATGATGGGTGGAAGAGGCACACAGCAAGAGAACCTGCTCCTGGAAGCTGGAGTCTGTGCAGCTCTGTGAGGCTAAATTACAAATGATCAGACTCACAACTACTGCCAGGACAAACATCTTTACATAAAGAAATACAAGCTTTTATATCATTTGGGCTTGGCATTTTTTCTCTTTTCAATGGCTCCATGCCCCTTCTCCTTCAGGGATACTCAGATGCACTCGAAGAATCCAGTGCCTCTTGGTAAGAAGTCTGAGGGGAGGCAGTGCTTGATACAGTAGCTTGGAGCACACTGCTCATCTCATCCTGAGAACAGAACCTGGAGCCTCGGCCCTGGTGCCTGGGACATCCATGGGGAATGTGAATTGGGAACAACTGTGGCTCCTTTAGAAATGCTCTTTTCCTTCATGGGGTAGATTTGCCCTTTTTTACTGTAACAGACCTCAAAAGCAACTCAGTCATAGACTCTTTGGGAATGCTGCTGCCCTTGCAGATCCAGCCTGTGATAGGGAATAAGTGGGTGTTTGTTTGACCAGGGCCAGCAGCTCTGCTGTGTGATGCTGTGATAGTCTGAAGCCGTGAGGCTCACCTCACATGCCATGCTCCCTCTCTCTGAAGTGAGAGTAGGCAGTAGCTGCTGAATGCAGTGGGTGGATGTGTCCTGTGAAATCAGGCTTTGGCAGGTACATTTAAAACTGAGTAACTGATTTAAGAACTGATTTAGAACATCTGCTGACTAATCAAAGAGAAGGAAGTCCTCAAGGTAATGCTATAACTTCCTATTTTTGACTGACTGTGCTTAGTCCTCTCCCTTTCTCTTATCAGTTGAGGGTGACTGGCAGTAGCAGTGTTGTGGAGACAAGACTCAACAGGCAGGTTTTTTGCAGGCAGACTATGGAAGCAGACTCCAGAACGTGAAAGGCTAGGCTGAGGACCAGCTTGGGCAGCCAGACAGCTTGTATTAAGCTACTAAGTGTCTGTGTTTCTGACCTAACCAAGCACAAGGTTCTAGCGTCAGCTGTACTGTTAGGGCAACAGGCAACACAAACAGGCCCTAATCCAGCATTCTGGGAAGTCTGTGAAGCTGGGAAATCAGTTTCAGGTAGCTTTAGTATTCTTTGAATTGGGTTACAGCTGGCAGCTAGTGACAGCCTGCTGCTCATCATTTGCACTTTCAAGGTTACACTGTAAACAATGGAGCTGAACTCATAAATTCCCTTTGCCAAGGCACAAAAGAGAAGTAAGACTATGAAGAAAGGACGGAGGTAGAAAGATTCTTGTTTTAAGGGGTTTTGGATTCAGAACCTGGCTACTGAAGAAAGACTGCTGCCACTTAGGGAATCCTGCTCAGCACACGATGGGTGAGCAGGTGTAAGCTCTGTATCTGTGGAAATCCTCAGAACAGCCAAGATTTGGAAGGAGAGCTGATCCGTTCTACTTTCAAACAAGCCAAACAGTCGGAAAGCTGTGTGTTGGCACTGACTTTGTGCCTATGAGATGGGTAAGAAGCTATCTGCAGCACTGTTGGATCCCTCCAACATTTGTAGGCTGTCAGTGTATTTCTGGTCTTGTAACTCCAGAGGAGAGCTGGGGAGGAACTGCTCCCAGCAGTGCTTGATGTCACACCCAGCAGGAGGTGTAGCAGAGTACTGATGGCATGGGCACTCTTCCATTGCACTGCTGGGGTGCTTCAGTTCTCAAAAGCATCCTAGGGGTGTTAGTGTTTGCAGTGATGCCTAGCTTATTTGTGTCTCTTTTGGAAAGATCAAGATTAAACGCTGTAAATGAAGGGAGTCTGAGAGAAACACGAGGGGTCTTTGTGTGAGGATGAAGAGTTGGTTGGCTGCAGTGAAAAATCTCCAAGCTTAAGGAATAAATTTGTATCTAGCACTCAGAACTGTCACTTGGAAAACAGAAAAATACAGCATAGAATCCCTTTGTCTTTCCCCTGTTCCTTAGGAGGGGAGTATTTCCATTACAGAGTGGCACACAGCCTTGTTACAATGGCTTTTTATTTTCTCCTAAGCACTTATGTTGTTTTCTCGTTGCTGGTGGCTGTCACTCAGCAGTCCCTCCTCTGGTGTAGTCATCTGAGCAAGAGATCCAGCAGGAGTGCTGAACCCCAGAGGCTGCTGAACTTCCTCTGCAGTGGATAACCAGAGATCTAAGGAAGCAGGGGTAATGCAAAAGGGTGATGAAAAGTTATTTTGAAGCCTGTTTCCTAGGGAGGTTGTATGGCTTGAGAAGTGAAGGGTGGGAAAACTGCAGATCTCAGCAGATAACTGAAGTGTAGAGCTATGGGCACAAGATGCTTTAGGTGAAAGTCTCAGTCACTAGAAAAAAGGCTCTTTTGTGGGGTGGGAATCTGGATTCAGGTGTCTCCACTCTAAATACAGTATATGTACTTCAACCCATGACAGAAACTCCATGGATTGCTATGGGCAAGTGTTAACCAGTAAGGCACAGCCTCAGAGAGATCTCTGGAAAAACAAAATGTCAGCAGTGAGCCATGGCAGTTTTCTCACCCAGTGCCTGTGAAGAGAGAAATGTGACTTCAGTCCTTGCCAAAATAGCTCCATTCTTTCTAGCAGAAGGCTAATAATTTGGAGCATTTCACACGAGAAGGTTTCTTAGCTAAGATCTGAGACATAATGTCTTCAGCTACAAGACCTGCAGCCTGCCCCTACATAGACTTTTCCTGTGTAAGCATCTTCCCCGAGGTCCAGCCCAGCAGTCTGGGGAATGGTGTGTGTCAGAGGGAGGGAGGGAAGGTGGAAAACTCTGCTGAGAGGATTTGATTTTGTTGTGTTTCGTTTCCTTCCCTTGGACTGCTCATAAGTTCAAGTGCTGCAGAGAACAAGCTGCTAATCTGTCTCATTCCCCAGACAGTACCTGAGGGAGTGGAAGAGACAGGAGGTTTATGAATGTATTTGATTTGGTTGAGGCTACAGAAATAGACATGTGCAAGACAAAAGGGAGATGGTTGGGAAGGCAAGGGGAAGAGCAGTGTGGGGAACACTCTTTGGGGTTAGGGACAGCATCCTGGGCAGTAAACTGCTTCATTCAAGGAGTCTTTGCTTGGGGCAGGGAGGTGGAAGTCTTTCTTGAGGCTCTTCATTTTCCTTCCAGTGCTGCTACGATGCAGGTCAGTGTCTCAGGCAGTACAGAATCCTTGGAAGGGATCTCAGGAATCCTTGGTGCTGTCTTGCCAAAGGCAAGAGTAGCTTTGCCTCATCCGTTTCTGACTGATGCTAGTTAACTTAGTAAGACCCTGGTGGAGGGCCAAGACTCTGTTGAACTAGGCTTTGGGAAGCCTTAGCTGTTGAGAACCAGGTTCCAGAGTGGTAGTAATATTCTTCCAGATGGTCATCCAGTTTGTTTGAGCTGGTTAGATTTGGCTGTGTGTGAGAACAGGTGCAGGACCTGGGGACCCTGTGGAAGGATCAAGTGAATGAGAACAGGAGATGTGCTGTGCTTGGACAGGAGCATTCTTCATAACAAGGTAAATCCATAAGCCTGCTAAGTGGCACATGCACTGATACCATGAGTGGATGGGAAACCTTACTAGGTCTGTAGGTCAGTCTGGAGGAATGATATCCTTTGGTATATGCCTTGTGCTAGAGGAAGTATTTGTCTTCCTGTGCTCCATATGGAGATACACTTAAGCCTAATGAAGCATGGCTGAGCTCAAGATGCTAGATGGGGGCTGGAGAGAAGTCTGAGGTGAGAGGAGGTTGAGCTGCAGTTCTGATGTGGCTGCAGTAGGGTTGTGCTCAGCTAGTGTAAGTACAGTTCTTAGTCTTGCAGAGTGATCTCAAGCATTCTGTTGCAGTTGCTTCTCCTCAGGTTATAAAGGAAGGAGGAGAGCTTTCATTTTTAGTGTTCAGTGGGTGTGAAAATCTGTGGTATTTAAGTAGAGGACCGTTCCTTGTAGCTGCATTGGGCTCTGATGCCTCCCTGGGATGAAGTCTTTGAAGAGAATCATGTTATCAGGCACAGGGAACCACCTGATTGTGCAATTTCATCCTCCCACTCACACAGCTCCCAGTCGCTGGGGCTGTGAAAGAGAAAGGGGGGAGAGAAAAAGGGTGGCATGTGGCCTCCAAGTGACCCAGAAATGATGCTGTCTGCATCATCTGACAAAGCAGAAATAACATACTGTAGTGTTTGGGCAGTGGCTATTGTGTCAGCCTCAGGCATGACTGAAGGTTCAAAGGAAAATCCATCCATCTGGGGTTGGATCTCTCCCTATCCCTCTCCCTCTCTGTGCTTATATTTAGTACTTTCTCTTAAGGCTTGCTTTTCCCCCCAGAGTGTACCTTGTCTGTACACTTCTCTGCTGCCTTGTGCTTGGTCCTGTTTTGCAGAGTTTCTTTAGCAATGCATTGAGAAACTTAGTTCCTTTTATTTTATAAGCAAACCCCAAAGTCCTTAAGTCACCTCAGACACCTAGTTCTGCAGAAGCAGCAGCCTGCAGGTTGTTTCTGTGCAGGGACTGCTGCAAATAAGGCTGACATCAAAGCTCCACATCAGCAGATGTGAGCCAGCACAGGTCCCTGACTGTGTCGTGGGGCAGTCTGCACCGGAGTGCAGTGGCACTGGAGTGCTCGTCCCCGTGGTGTCGTTGTTCTGACCTCCCCTGCTCTGCAGAAGCTGCACCACAGTCAGTGCTGTGCTGACCTAGTGGTTAGATCAGAGTACTGAAAGTTAGGGCTTTTGGGACCTGTTTTTAGAACTGCTCCTTCACTATGTGCAAATCATTTTTAATCCTTCTTCCTCTTTCTTATTTTTAATAAGGAGCTGCTACCTGGGGTCTGGGGAGTCTGTTCTATTGGTAAGCTGAGTTTGGCATTCAGAGCAGTGGCACTGCTCTACAAGCTCTCTCTTTCAGAGGGGACTGTGTCCAGCATAGCAGTAACCTACATACCTGGTGCCTTTGGTTGCACTGGTACAGTTAATGGAGAGGTGGATAGGAAACAGACCCAGGGAGGTTTCAGCAGAGGTGGAACCAGAAGCCAGGCCTCACATCTGGGACACCAGTCCTGCTCACTCTGCAGTGCTTCCTTGCTGAATGAGTCAGCAGGGCTCAGGCAAGAGAGTATGAGTTCCACAGACTGTCAGTCAGTGTCTGACATACATGTGAGCTGCTTTTCCTGGATACCATCTCAATTCAGCAAATGAGTCTGCTAGCAGAAATGTCTCTCTAATGTTCTGTCTGCTAGCTTGGCCTTGCTCATTTATGGCTGGTGAAGGTAAGATGTCAAAATACCACCCTGCAGTGGATTCAGTTCTGTTGTTTCTGAGGACAAAGCCACCTGGGTGAGACATTGAGTGACCTCATTTTTTATGATACAAGTAATTCTTTGACATGTGTGTTGCATCTTTGCTTTTATTTTGGGTTGTGCATTCGGCTCCTGGGCAGCTTTGTGCTTGCCTTGGAAAGAGCTGTTTGAATCCCATCCTGAATTTAAGGTAGCTTTGGGTTTTGTGAGATTACAAGACTCCCCATCTGAGTCCTGCATCATCTGCTTGCTCCTGATGAAAGCACAGACGGGGAGGATGGTTCTCTGTGGTCGAACAGAGTGTTCTGTGAACAGGCTGGGATGAGTTCTCACTGCAGAATGAGCATATGTCATGCTCAAAGGGTGCAGACCTGCTCTCTCCATTTCACTAGGCAGAGCTGGCTTTAAAGCAGTCAAAACCATGCACTGGTTCAGTTCTCCCTATACTGGGAAGGGAACGATCCCCATCGTTGTAAGGTATCTTCTGTGCACAACAAGCTAGTTCTCTGAACAGAGGGGAAATGAGAATTTCTGAGACTTCAGCTGCTCCTTGGTGATGCTGTGATCAGATGATAACAATTCAAATAGCTGGGAGGCACTCGAGTGAGTCAGCTGCTCAAAGCTGAAGTTCACAAAAGGAACAGCCAAACAAAGACCTTGGTTTGCTGTTAGCTGGAGGGTGCTGCAGCCCCTCACTGGGAATCAACTGTTGGGGTTGGCTGGCTGAACGGTGAGCCTCACGGGCCTGCCTGCAGTGGCTGCCCCTGTGCCTGCAGATCCCTGGGAGCTATGTCTTGTGATCCTCCATCCATCTGCTCCTGGCTCTGCACAGTCTGCAGGACAGACCAGGAAAACCTCAGCACTGTTCCTATGTAATGATTCTTGGCCTTATTCTCATCTCCTCTGGTTGGGCACTTTGTCCTAGTGCATTTCTTTGGGTCTCCTCTGCTCCTAGATAAGTGTTCAGGCTCAACAGCACTCTAATCACAAACTGATTGCCTTGATGACTGCATACCAGGCAGGGAAGGCTCTGCTCCAGACATGGTTACCATTGCTGCACTTCTCTTCTAACTGGAGAGACCAGCCTGCCTGCACTTCTCCTGCTTTGGGGCTTGCTGCCTTCACCAGTTCAGTATTGCTGCCCTGTTATGGTGGTGTGCAGGTGACTTCCCAAAGCCCATGGGAGAAGGCTTGCTTCTCTCATGGGAACCTGAGGCAGAGCAGATGGGAACAACCATATCTCAGAAGTGCCAGGCAGTTCCCCTCGCTGCTGGGCTGTAGTTGTGAGCAAGCTGCTGTGTGTCAGGTCAGGAAGGTGTTCCCTTGTGCTGGCCATCTGCACAGGGGCTTTCTGTGGGTCTTCTTCAGACCACAGGCTCTTCCTCAGCTCTCAGCTTCCACACTTCAAAGCAAGCAAGCATCCAGAATGGCTTGCTCTGTAAAAATGAAATACTGTTTCTTTCCTTTGCATGGATCAACTCAGTTGCACCTTTTTTCTTCTTTAACTTGGATGACTTTGAAAACAGTGTCCTGAGGTACACTCACATTGCTGCTGGGCTCCAATGGTTGTGGAGATCTTTATCAGTTTCTCACATGGTTGCTGAGCATGACTTCAGAGGCAAATTTGGCAAGTCAGATTCTGACCTTTTTATGTTCTCCTCAGTGCTCAGGTTGCTTAAGATCTTTTTGTTGGTCTGTCTGTATAATGGCATTGGGGAAAATAGATAGCTAGAGGTGTGAAGTGAATTGATCCCTTCACTGGATGCCTTGAAGTGACTCCTTGTGCTTTGCTCAGTGCCCCATGCAGGTAAACTCTGAGTGCAGAAGTTTTGTCTTCTGTTTCAGAAGGCAGAACCTCCGTCACTCTGAGATGGTGATCCAGCTTAGTGCAGTGTCCTGCTGCAGCAGTAGCTATTGTCTGATGCTTCAGGGAGTGCACCCTTGCCCTCTGGGTCCTGTTCTTGGCAGGAGGTTAATAGAGGAGTTCCTTCCTGATTAATTCCTGTCTGAAGGAAGATAGGTGATTTGCATTTCTCCTAGCCACTTGTAAGAGCTGGGCCATACGTTGATCTGATCCTTTTAAGCCACTGGCTTGTTAAAGTGCAAGGCACTAAGTGGTTGTAGGCTTGGCAGTATTGGTGTAAGCTCATATTTATCATCTCTTCAAGTGCTGCCAGACTCCCTGAGATTTCACCTCCTGGGACAGGAGAAATATAATCTGCTGTGGAACATGTGCTTGATTTGTCAGGTAAATAATGGCAATTGTTTGGTTTGGCTGTTGTCCTAAAGGCTGCATGTGTTTCAGGTAATCAGGAGAAGATGTAGGCATCAGTGGGCAGAATGTTGTCAGTTTCGTGAAGGTGTGAGAGATGTTTGGCTGTGAAACCTATGAGTGCCTCAAACCATTCATATTGTGAGGAAATCTCAGCTAGCACTTGGCTCTAGCAGAGTCCCTGCTAGAGTCCCTCTGCTGTCCCCAGGTTGTTTAATATGTAGTTCCTATTCTGTGCCTCAGTTTTCCTTTCTTTGTGAGTAGAACATAATCATTCTCGCTGCATTTACTCCAAGAGTGTTCCAAGATAACGTGCATTGGAAACATGAGTGTAAGCTAGGGAAGGCTTCAGAAAACAGCAAACTCTTCTGTCCTCTGCTTCTTTCTCCCTGTTTATTTGGATCAATCCTATTGAATTCAGACTGATTGGGTTTTAGCCAAGTGCAAAAGCTGCAGCAGGTTTAATGTCCTTGCCTTTGACTGACTTCTGGAGTAAGGTGTTACTCTTGTAAACATAATAAAACATAAAGGACAAGAACAGTCAGTCGATCCCCAGATGTGTGACAGTTTCTCTGGCTAGGGACCATAACTATTAACCTTCCCTGCCAAACTAAGTTAGAAGGTGATTTCTCATCAGTTAACCAGAGGTCAGAAGCATTTGGGCAGCAGCTTGAGTTGGAAGAATTCAGTATTCATCCTTGCATAGCTCTGTGCTTGCCAAGGACTCCTGGATTCTTCACCCTGATGTCAGTGAACTTGTTTTACAGATGCCATTGCTGTCTTGTGCCATGTCTGCAACAGTGCAAGTGAAGAACTTGTGGGTGTTTGGGTTTTGTTCATCATCATTTAACTCCCAGCTGCAGGCTTGAGGTCATGGATGTGGACAGACTTGTATCTCCAGAGAGATCTGCTGTTTATTTTGTATCAATACATAAAAAGTACAAGCTTGGCAGTTTTCCCCTGAACGTCTTGGGTCAGATTCCCCTGGCTCTGTAAAGGGGTGTGCATTTCAGAAGCGCTGCAAGGAGGAGATGTGCATCCAGGAGCATGCCTTGCGACATGTGCGGAGGGCTGGGTGTCCCGGCCATCAGCTCCAGCAGACAGAGGAGGAGGGCTCTGCTGGAGCACTCTGAACAGAGTTCACTCCAGCTGCTCCATATCCTGTCTCTGCCCTTGTTCTCTCCCATCCCGGTGGGTTTCAGGCCCTGGAGTGTCACTGCCTCTGTGGCAGGGTTTGCCATTAGTGATGAGCAGGCTGTGCCGTTTGGCAGGCAGCAGGGAGCAGCTCGCCACTGGCTTTATCTCTGCCGTGGCTGCAGACCTGCATGTTCTCTGTGGCTTTGGTGTGCGTCACTGAGCCCACAAGTTTTATGATATTCTCAGAAAAGGGTTTTGCAAGAGCTCAGCTATTAAAGCCAAACCAGGGAGCTTAGTGGAGTCTAGGCAGGAAATAACAAACTGAAATTCATCCTGGGGGAGAAGTGTGGTGCATGTAGGGTGGGAAGGGAATGCAAATCCTACTATTTATAGGTCTAGGGGGAAATGGCTTTGGACTTGAAGAGTAAATATGAAGGAGCTATCCTGGGAAAACTGGACTTGGCCATCTCAGATACTCAGATCTGCCCTGTGAGGCTGCCTTTCCATTCTTGACACTTGTGTTCTGGTTGTATCCCCACAAAGAAGAAGAGTTTGACATTGAAATCTGTGCTGCACAGAGGAACTGCCAGCAGTATCCTTTCAGGAGCTGATGCTAAGGATGAGAATTGTCACCTGGAAATACTTGAACCTGTAGTTTGTTAAGCAGGAGGAAAAGAGTTGAAGACAGCTCCTGCTCCAGGGAGCGCATGCAGCACGAGCTGGCAGAGCAGAGCCACATGCAGGGAAGAGGAAGAGGAGCAACGAATGCTCAGTCCTTCTTGCCTTCCACTGTGGTTTTTGGAAGAGATTCCCACACCTTTTCTTGCCAATGTCAGTGCTTGCAGTTCCCTGCTTTATACTGGCTCATATGCTACTTTTAAGGTATTTGCTTAAGATCAGGGTAACCTATAACTAAGTGTGGAGCTCTGGCTTTAGAGAGTATGCTGATAGCTCATCCTTCCAGCAAAATAGATCTTGCCTGCTGGGACGTCCTACACTAAAACACAGATTAAAATCAGACAGAGCAGATGAGCTGCCACTTCTGCACATGGACCTGTCAGGGCTGGCTGTACCTGTTTCAAAATCACTGTGCAATCTTGTTTCTTTCCCTAGGTGCCCAGCAACCTTGAGGTGTGCCCAGGCATGGGGAAGGGGTGAGGTGACCCGGGGGGAAGAAGCAGTAGCATGCCACAGTCCCCTGGGAATACTACATACCACAGCTTACAAATGCACAGCTGACTTGTTTGCCTTTGGCTGGATTTTGTGGTTGCAGTTTGCATATCAAAGTACATGCAGTCATTGAACCTTGCTTGGAATTGCCTCCAGAAAAAGAGAAGGCTTGGGTGATTTCTGTCTTCCTTCTCCTTTCCATGACATATCCATCGCACAGTTGGGAAGCTATTTTTGATGTATGTAGGCTGACTTCTGACATGTTAGAGGCTATTGAGTAGTCCTCAAACTTCCTGCAACCCCTCCTTTCTGCCTCTTGTGGGGAGACCTTTCTCCTCTAGTCATACCAGTTCTTCACTGCTCCTGTTGCTTCCATTCCTAATCCCAGTCTGTTCTTCATTAACCTCACTTCTAGCCCATGGTTGCTCAGATCCCCTTCCCTTGGAGAAAAAGGGCAAATGTGCTCCCTTCACTTCTGTCAGGGCTCTGACTGGCCTGTTCCTGTCTTTAACTGCAGCAAAGTCCCTCTCTGTCATTATCATCTCTTCCTCCCTGATGTCCTTGGAGGAAAAAAATAGGATGCAAACACGATACATTTGGGGGCAATAAGAAGAGAACAAGTGTCTTGAGTGGAATGAAACCCTACTGATGAGAATGTGGCCTTTCCTGTTAGAAAGGGAGTTTTGGGACAGGCAGGTGAAAGCCACTGTCAGGACTGAGCTGTGGAATCACAGAATCATAGAATCACCAGACCTGGAAGGGACCTTAAAGATCATCTAGCTCCAACCCCCTGCCTGGCAGGGACACCACCCACTAGATCAGGTTGCCCAGAGCCCCATCCAGCCTGGCCTTAAAAGCTTCCAGAGATGGACCAATTGCTTTGACAGTAGGACACAGTCCTTCAGCTCATCCTCCAGTATGGGAGTTACCCCTAGCTGTCCACAGCCTTGTCTGGACTGGCATCTCAGCTCAGCCTGCTGCCTGGGCCCTGTCAGACCGTGTATGGTACAAGCCCAAGCTGGGAGTGGGGGAAGCAGAGAAAATGTAAACCAAGCATTTAGCAGGAAAATACTTGGAACAGCATCTCTGAAGTCATTTCTGCTCTGAGTGTGAACAGGAGAGCTCCCTGGAGCAGCTGTGATGGGAAAAGTACTGTGACAGTGAGAAAGCAGAAGGTCATGACTGAGCCAGCCAGTGACATCCTACTTGCCTGCACTGAGGTGACCCTGGAGGAGCTCCAGAGGCATCTTAACTTAGGGGTACAACTGCAGGTGTAAGCGTTTAGGAGAGTAGAGCTGACAGCAAGTTCAGAGCAGGGGTACAGGCAGAAGGAGCTGCAGCAGTGTTTAAAAGTCACATTGTCATGCTAGCATATGGCTGTGTGCTGAGGGAGCCAGATGACTTGTCTCTAATTGGCACAGAGTACAGGCAGAGGAGTGTGGCTCTCAGTGGCGCCCAGGCCTCTACTGAGCCCACCACCAGCCCCTTCAGAGTCCAGCTGGCTTCAGCAGAGCTGTGGCTGCCTGCAGGAGCCTGCCCTGCTCTGCACCATGGGCTCTGACTGGAGAAAGCAAAGGGTGGGAAGAAGGAAGTGCTAGCATTCCCTTTTTGTTAAAAGAGGTACTGAGACTGAGAAGGATTGATGGGGTTTCCAGGGTAATTTCTTCTTGGTCTTACACTCCAAAGCCATACTAGGAAGTTATGGTTAAGAGATTGCTCTAGTTTCAGCTGGGTGCTCCCAGGGTAAGTGCAAAGGGATAGCTGAGTCTTCTAGGACAGGCCAGTCCTTTTATTGCATAACTGCCTCTCCTCAGAGTCACAGTGCTTTGCATTTCTGTTTTCAGTCCGTGGAGAGTTTGAATCACTTCTGTATTAACCCACTTCTTGATAAACCTCAAACTTGATGGCACTGCTGTCTGAATTCAGAAGTGTGTGGGCAGAGACAAACTTCTTGTTACAACTGATAGTTGTGAGGTGTCAGATCGCTCATAAAACAGAGCCC
The DNA here is from genome assembly GCA_013399015.1 of Galbula dea. Classification (NCBI taxonomy): domain Eukaryota; kingdom Metazoa; phylum Chordata; class Aves; order Piciformes; family Galbulidae; genus Galbula; species Galbula dea. Next base: position 675,636 of record VWZX01002114.1, read on the forward strand.
TCAGCTAACTTCACAGGAAAGCACCAGCTAGAAATGCCCTATCAACAGCTGCTGGCTTTCTCCATTACACAGAATGGGTGGTTCTGCTGCTAGAATGCAGCCAGCCTCCCAGAAACGTCCAGTGGAGTGTTTTGGTTGGGGGCTGCTGCTGCCCCTTAGCTTCACTGGCTTCAGCTGCAGGTGCACTCCAGGTGATCTGTGCACTTCTTCCCTTCACGTGGAAACAGCTTAGTTTTGAAGTGGCAGCCACAAGCATCCAGCTTGATGTGCTGGAGCCCAGCACTGAGGTGGGGTCACTGCAGTCAGATGTTGCGGCAGTCTGTTGCCATCACAAGGATGTTGCCATCACAGGGCTTTCCCCGCTCTTGACTACAAGTCTTTGGCCACATGCAAAACCTGAGGCCCACAATGGCTTGAGCCCCAAGAAATGGTGACCAGTTAGAAACAGGTCACCATTGTATTAGCAATGCAGTGACAGTATTAGCAATGCAGTGATGCAGCCAGCCTCTGCACAGAACTTCTCTTGATAAGGGTTTAGAGAAGAGTCCTGCAGGGATGGGGCCTGCAAGGTCCTGCCCTCTGAAATGCTGCAGAGTAAAGATGCTCAGTGCGAGGGAGACGCTTCCCTGTGTGAGTGCTTGGAAGAGTATGCCAGTTACGTACCATGAAGGAGCCCCGCTCACAGCCCAGCATCCCCTCTGGCTAGGGACTGTGCACAGTGCCCAGGAAGGTGACTCCATATCCCCGGGAAGTTAACTCTTTGCTGCCTGGCTCCCCGCAGGTGAAGCTGATCGACTACATCCGCCGGCAGCGGCAGTGCAAGCTGAGCGTGCCCCTGAGCGACCGCACGGCCGAGCTCAACAGCTACCCGCGCTTCAACGACTGGTTAGACATCGTCAACGTGAGGAAAGAAGTTGTGCAGGTAAGGGGAAGGCAGCCCTCAGCATGGAACTCTCCTGCCCTTTCAACACATTCCCAGCCGCCTGCTGGGCCTAAGTTTGCTTCCTGAGCCTACTGTCAGGCAAGGTGGGAGTGTGTGGGTACACAGAGGGACCCTGGGTGGAAAGGGTGGCTCCTGTGTCTCAGCGGGAGTGCTGGAACACTCTCTTCCCTTTGTCCTGCTCCCACAGTTAAGGTGGATCTTCTCATACCAGCATTTGAAGCAGCAGCTCACACCTGGTACTGCCTTACCAGGACCTCCTCTCCTTCTGCCTGCTAGGTCTGAGAATGACACCATAACCTAACCACATTCAGGTGACCAATGCTTCTGTACCGCACAATGTCCTGTGTCCAGAAAAAGTCCAGGAGTTACAGTTCTGTGCACTGACCTAGCCAACAAGTGAACAAAAACATGGAGTTATTACAGCCTATTTATTTCTGAAAGCATAGCTGCTAATTCTAAATTACTGAAGATCCAAAAATAGCCAATAGCACTGTGTCCCTCTGAACTTGGATCAGCAGAGGGGGCAGAGGTCACAAGCTTGTCCCAGACTGATGGTTTTGAAGTTATGTAGCCTCACACAGCACTTAGACTACAAAATCAAGTGGACTGCAACCTAGTAATGAACAGGGGGATTTTGATTTGGATTTTGAGTGGGTAGGAGGCTCTGCTCAGGAGCAGGGGAGGTTGTTTCTTTTTATACACACACCCCCACCCACCCCCATGAGTAAGTCTCCGTTTCAGACTGATACCAAAGAGCATAGCATCAGTGCAAAAGAATGGAATGAGTAACTCTCCTGTGGTGGCCAGCATCAGCTGTTCATGCTCACAGACCATGGCTCCTTCTGATCTGTAGAGTTTTAATTCTTCACATGCAAGTCACTGCCTTTTCTCTGCACAGGATAATCTGACACTTCTGCTGGAATCAGAAGTGATCAGATAAGCCAAGGCCCTCAGCTTCTGTCTCTGACACATTTTTACTTTATTTTGGAAGGGAAGCATGAAATCCCAACTGTGTTTGGGTGGTTACTGGGAGCTCCAGAACTGCAGATGGATTGCTCCCTTGGGTCTGGACTGTGCATGGCTTCCTCATGCTGTTCTGTACTGGGGACACTTGAGGGTAACGTTAATGGCAATATACACAGAGCTCAGTCTGCTGCTGGCCAAACAAAGCAGAACAGGCTTTTTCCATTCTTTTCCCTAGTTTTGGCTCTGCAGGCCAGGTCACAGTGTTCTTACTCACTTTGCTTTGATCCTTACAGAAGCAAAAATTCTCTGACTTCTGCCTGAGTGAAGAATTCAGCAAATAAATATTCATGGAAGTCATTCCAGCCTGGTGCTGATGTAACTAAGCAGACTCTGCTGCAATAGGATGAGTTCAGGACTGAATTGCTCCTTTATTTACTCCTGTTTATTCTGACTGTGGTGCTGGATGGTGCCTTCCTGCACAGCAAGGCTTTGGGGAGCACAGCTAAAGGTGCAGCAGTGACAGTGAGAGAACAGAGTCCTGTTGCCAGGCTCCCATCTAAGGTTGGTTTCTGAAGTTACTGGAATTGCCTGAGCCCAAAAGAATGTCCTTGTAGCTCTCTAATTTAAACTCCTTTGTGATGCCTGCAGAGCTGGGGAAGGGAAGAGGAGAAGAGAAGGGGTGGGAGAGTGGGAGAGGAAGGGGGAACGTTCAGTCTGCCACATCCTGCTAATTCAGGGAGCAAACAGGCTTGAAACTACTCATCCCTGGATGTGGCCATTAGAAAAGGGGGCACAGATTTGGGTTTGGTCTAAGGCAGGAAGAGAACCTTTTCCAGCTGTTCATTTTATTTGTGCTCTCTTGCTGCCCCTCCCAAGCCATGCCCGGTGTCATGAGCTGTGTTTTTTCAGCTCTCTGGGACAGAATTAAGAGGTGCAGAAAGCATCTGAATTCCTCTTGTGATCCCAAATGTGTGGTTAATTTTTTAAAAGTCCTACATCCATTTCATGCAGCTGCAGCTTCTGTAGTGTTGATATTTACTGGACAGGAGAACTGCAACTGCAACACATTATTTTTGAGTAGGCATGCTGGGACAGGCTGTAACCTGGGGGAGATGGAAGTAGCTGGGCTGATAAACTGATTGCTCTGCTCTTGCAGTGATCTATTTGTTCTGTTATTTCACTGCTTAGCAAAGAGCCACTGCTGGTGTTTGGGGCATGGACATCAGCAGGCAGTGCAGGGGAGATGTCTATGCTGAGTTGTCTTTCAGAGATGTTACAGGTGTCATGGGGTCATTCCTGCTGCTGCTTAGCATGTGAACTGCATTTCAGCTGAATGCTTTCAAAGTGGAAATCACTGACAGAAGGAGCTTTAATAGGTTAGTTATTAAGAAATGTATAATGGTTTCCCTTAACTTTATGCACAGTGGCAGTGACATGTGGGGAGAGAGGCAGTTAGGGAGCCTCTAAAGAGCAGGCTGAGTAGGTCAGACAGTGCAAACAGGGACACTGGATTCCCATAGCTGCTTCTGTGGCTGGTGTACAAGGTACACTGGGGAATGACTTCCCATCTCTGACACACTGCTAGCTCACTGTAAGACTGAAATACTCTAAGTTTCCTTCTTAATGCTTCCAAAAAGTGCTGCAGAGAAAAGGAAAACCTCACAACTGCTGTAAAGGTGTATCCATGCTAGGTACATAGCCCTCTTTTCATGACCCTTCTAGGCTCTGAAATCAGTTGGAGAAGTTGCCAAGTACTTAGAGAGTCTGGAGACCAGCTGGAACAGAGCCCTTCCCTGGCCACCTCTGAGGTCTAGGTAGAAACAGCAGGTACAGTGCAGGAGGAGCATGCAGGGGGAAGGCTGTCTTGTGGCCCAGTGCTTGCCAAGGACAGATCAGGAGGAAGGCCTGAGTTCATGGGTTTTTGCTTTTTGAAATGGTTCTGATTCCCTGTGCATTGCCAGTGCTGCTGGGGGGGAGTCTTTCAAGACTGTGCTAATCTGCCACATAACACCTTTGAAAAACAGCCTAATTGCAAGCAGTTTTTAGCTCAGTGGCTAGAGAAACAATGCTCTTTTTCTTTCTCCCCTTTCCCCTCCCCTCTCTGCCCCCCAGCCCTCTCCCAAATAAAGCTGCCAGGCTCCCCTGTCAGAAATAGAGCAGCAGCTCTGATTTAGGGGATCTGCTGGCTGCTCTAGCCCAGAGTGAAGACTATTTTTGCTCAGTGACTTGCTCTAGACACTGTGAAGCTTGAGAGCTCTTGCTGTTATAATTGCTGTCCTGTTACTGGGCTCCTTTATTTCTCTGAAAACCTATATTTAAAACAAAAACAATGACTGCTTGTGAAGTCCTTTAGTTGTGGAAGAGGTTCTGGTGACAACAATGCACTGTTTGTGGCACTGGGCAGCAGCTAAAGCTCCTGTGAACATGGATCAGAGTCAGCCGGTCGTGCTGCGCAGGGTGAGGGGGCTCTTCTCTGTGGACCTAGCAGACATGGAGGTAGGTGGTGAAAAGCTTTCAGTTTATGATCCTGTTTGCTCCCTGGGAATACACAATTCCTAGGGGCAAGGAAACTTTGAACCCCCACCCCAGCTGGTGCTGTTCCTGTCTCTTTGTTGTTGTTCCTCTCATCAGTTGCCAGATGGATTTTTGTAATAGCAAACGGTGGCTAGCGTGGAGCAAGTTCTGCTCTGGAGCTGGGCTACTATTGTTCTGCAGCTTTCTGTTCAAGTGTTTTCCTAGGAAATGTGGAGTCCTTGGTCTTGGCTAGCAGTCCTAGAGGCTGGCTAGCACTGTGTACCTGTTGTTTGAGGCCAGCAGTGGTGCATACACAGTTCAACACGGTGAACCGAGACTGAGAGGAGAGATGCTTGAACTGAGAAGTAGAAAAGAGAGGACAAGGAACCATTCAGAGAAGATACATGTAAGCTGTGTACTGGTCTCCAGTGGGGAAAAGTTCTTCTGAAAATGGACCTAGAAAAATATACTGATCTGGTCTGTCCTGCTGCCCTTGTGAGTTGGAGCCAAGAATGAGGAGTGGGGGGGAAGGATTCTTCCCAGGGAGCCTTGTCCTTACTCTTAGGCTGATGGAAGGAGTCTCTTGCAGAGCTATTTACTGAGTTCTGGGCTTGGGGCTGATCTACCAAAGAGAAGAGATTAAAAAAAATCTCTCTTGGTTTATTTTCTTTAGCACTGAAGAAAATCCTCTGCCTTTACCACTGTTCTTCCCACAAACACAACTATTATATTGATTCCCACATGTCACTGTCTTGAACAGTAACTTAAGAACAGAGTCATCTCCTTATCATCTTCTGAAACATGTCTGAACCAGCCCTGCTTACCATGTAGCAGGGGTTCCAGTCAATCAAGTTTGGAAAGCTGTTTATAGAGTAGATAACTGTCATGCCCAGGGAGGGGCAAATCCTGCCCTGGTGATTGCTGGCTATATGCAGAGCTTTGCCACTGAGAAGACTGTGTAGGAGCAGTGGAAGCAGTGCTGTGGTTGGCTCTAGTTTATGGCTCTCCTGTCTGGGGAATGTATTTGACTCCTAAGGTATATATGGTTTTTGTAACACCTCCTGTTTGCCTGTGAAACTTGCCTTGTTCCCCATGTAGCACTTAGATGCCAAAGACCTACTTTCTTGTAAGCAGTGAAGAGTGGTTCCTGAGCAAGCTGAGGCAGTGTTTGGCAGGCTGGGGAGGAGAGCAGGAAAGGCTCATGCCTCGAGTAGGAATGGTCAGCTAAGAGTCTCCTGTTGCCCCTTTGAAAATCTGTAGAGGATGAGGCATTGCCACGGGGTTGATCTGTCAGACCATGGCAGGTGGCTGTACTTGCATGGACTGTCATGTAGCTTGACTCAGATCTGCTGATCACCTGTTGGAGGAAAAGTGTGTGGGGTTTATGGATGTGCATCCTTCATTTGGCTGGGGGAATAGAAGAGGCAGATCTGCCTAAGCATATCAGGTTTCCACAGCTGTATCCTCTCATCTCTTTCTGTCAGCCTATCTGTATGAACAGGCTCTGGGCACTTTGGCTGTTTGGGGATTGCCATGGCTCTGGCAGCAGAAGCTCTGACTGGACTGCCAGATAGCAGAGATCCTGAATGTGCTAATTGTGTCTATGCAAATTAACTCTGTCCTGCAGGCTTCCTGGATCTAAACCTCCATCCCTGTATTCCTGCTGAAGGCCCCTCTCCAGAGTAAACAGCTCTTGGAAAATATCCTCTGCTACTGCCAGGGCTTCCTTCCCCTGCCAGGGGGTCCAGGTGCCCCTTGCAGCCTCGGGCACTGTGAGTGGTGGCATGAGGTCAGCACGAGGCTCACACAGCCTCAGAGTCTGCAGTCAAACACTGCAACTGCCCACATCTGTTTTCCCACAGAAACACACTAAGTGACAGCAGCTATCCTGTCCACAAAGGGCAAACTGCATGGGAATGCCCTGGGACTGTCAGCTCCTCCCCACCTGTTGTGTGCTAGGTGAAACAGTGCAGAGGGAGGTGTTAGTGAAACCGTAGCCCGTGTCTACTCACAGCTTAATGCAAGCTGGAAGTTTCACGTGAGAGGCTTTCTAGAGTGCTCATAAAATCTCCAGAAATGTAATCCTAGCCCTGTTTTTCAGTGCCTTCTCCACTGGATGCCAGAGAACCAGAGCAAAATAACAACTAGCAGGCACAAGATGTTCTTAAGATCATCCTTACATGCTTTGCTTAGAGCTATCAGTGGGAATTTAAGCACCTTATGTAATGGGCTTTCTCTTGTAGCATCTGCTGCTTCACAGGAGGGTGACTGGTGAGGGGATGTATTGATTTAAGAGGAGGCATTTGGGGCCTTGACAACTGTCCAGTGTTATGGGAAGAGCCATGTCTGCTAGGGCAAGGAGCAGGTCAGACTGATTCTGCAGAGTGCTGGCAGTGGCATTAGCTCTCTAGGCTTATCTGCAGGGAGGACTCTTTACCAAAAATAACCCATCCACTGTGTTAGATACCAGCATTTTTGCCATGTTTCAGGGATTTAAGTTGGGCACCAGACACGATTAAAGACCTTACACTGTTGTGAACTCTTCCCCCTGGCTGACTGAGGCTAACCTTTGGGTGGCTGCTGGGACACGCTGTGATTCACTTTTCTCTCTTCCAAACATGTGTATTGTGAAGTGCACAGTCTGGAGGTCTGATAAGCTGGAGGGCTTTGTGGAAGAGTTCTTTTACCTCTTGTAAAAGAATAACTTCCTGGTTTGGGCTTTTTAGCATCATGTCTGCTGAGCAGTGCGTGGTGAGTAGGGCTTGAGGTGTTGCTGGCAGCTTTGAGGCACTGAAAGACTGAAAGCAGGTTGTGGTTCTCCTGCTCTTTTTGTTTGGTTGGGTTTTTTTTGGTTTTGTGGGGGGTTTTGGTTGGTTTGGTTGGGGTTTTTTTTGGTGTTTTGTTTTTTAGTCTGGCCTTACTATTAGTAGCATCTGATTATCTTGCAGCTTCTCCTGTCTTGCTGTAGTGAAGGCAAGGTGTGCCCAGAGGGATGGCACTGAGATTGGCCCCAGTGCGAGCCTTTAAGCTACATTTTGGTTAAAGCCACAGCACCCATGAGAGAAGCAGGTCGAGAGAGGTCTGTTGGACACACATTTCTCACCCTCAGTGCTGAAGATTGGAAGTGGCCTCTTTGCAAGGGCTCAGAATCTCCCTTGCACTGAGGCAGGTGACACTGTCAGGGTGCTTTGCATGAGACATTCTTCCTTCCTACCTCAGCAGCTGAGCCAGAGCATCAGCACCAACTGAACCTGTTCTAAGAGCCATCTTGAACTAGTGACCCTCATTATCACAGTGGCTGGGGGGCTAACACAGAGCTAAATCATATCAGGCCAATCCTACAGGGATCAGGTTGGCCAGTTTTATATTAAGCCACCACATATGTGGAGCACATGAGTGGCTGTTTAAAGAAAGCCTCTTACTTCCCCTCCCTCCTCCCCCTTTAAGGCTTATTTCTTGTGTCGCGTGTCATGGGGGCTGGCAGCAGGTTCAGAAAGTCTGAGCTCTCCCAGCTCAAGGTCACTGGGATTGTTTAAATATAATCTCCTTTTCTGCACTTATACTTTCCTACAACTTGCTGTTGTCTCTCTAAAATTAAACTATTGAGCAAAAGAGTAGCCTGTGCTTTTCGTGCAGGCCTGGGAAGGGGTGGGCTGGACTCTCTGTCAGGGTGTGTCTGCCTGAGGTCATGCTGGGATGCAGAGCAAAGGCCACAGTGAGGAGCTGGGGCTGCCCTTTGCTGCTCAGTTGTGCCTTGTGTGAACCACTACAGATTTTCATGCAGGCTACACATTGAGTTGTAGAGCACAGACCTGCTTGAGGAAGTGAAACCAGTCAGCTTTGGGGTGATCAAGCCCTCCATAGTGATTGTGTCCTACAGGTAAATTAGGCAAAGGAAAAACTGCCCTAACACTTCTGAGAAGCTCAACAGTTTGGAATGGTTTGTAGTTTTTAAAAAACTATATTCAAGGCTTTCCTCTGCAACCAGGAAGGCTTGAAAATGACGAGGAAAAGCTGGTGCCAGAGGCTTGATCTTTCAAAAAGAAAAGCACTGAACCCCATCAGCCAGCCCTGGAGTTAACCATCAAGCTGCTGTGGGACAAAGGTGACAGCCCAGGTCTCTGTGTGGTTGTGCTCCTCTCTGGGAATGAGAGAAGGACCTGTGAGAGACTCTGAATACCACTCTGAATACCCAGGCAGCCATCCTCTATCTGTACTGGCTGTGAGCTCAACGACTTTGTGTTTGTGAGTTGTGCCTTGGGAGCAGGGAGTGTGTGTGCTGTTACAGCCAGGGGCTGAGCCTGGGTGTCATTCCATGTAGCTCTCACAGGGTGGAATGGGAATTCCCCAGTTAAGCCTTGCCTATGCTGGCATAACCAGGAGAGAGAGAGTTTGGGGTAGGTTAAACGAGTCTGTTCTGCCTTACTGATACAGCTGAAGCACATACACAGTCTGTGCTCAGGTTTTGGTTTTGGTTCGCCTTGCTTTCTAGGTTGTTTTATTGGGATTTGCTTTACTGACTTTCCTGTGATCTCTAACCTGGGCAATGAGGACATTTGTCAGTATCTGATGTCACACTTGCTTTTATGAAGCATTGTTGGCTCACTGACATTTCTGCCAACCCAAATGTTGTCTTCTGCCAAGCCTGGGTATCTCTGTGCCAGTACCACCCTGAGTGTTAGCACTGCAGATCAGTGGTGCTTGTCCACTCTAGGTCGTGCCACAGAGCAGGCACTGGAGAAAACAGTGACCAGTCCCATCCCAGCTGGCCCTGTGTTACAGCTCTTTGCACTGGCCTTTTAAAGCCTGGGCTGTGGAGCTGGCTGCACGGGAAAAGCTTTGCTTTCCCAAGGAAATTTTAGTCTCTTCCACTTTACTGATCGACTCTAATAAGTTACTGGATACATTTGTGTTGTGGGAGGGGTAGGAAAGTGAGGAGATACTGGGTGAGGTGACTGGGTAGCTTTCACCAGGCTCCGGAGTGAGGCTGCTGCTTCCAACGCGGCAATGGATCCTGGGCTGCATTCCCGGTGGGGAGTGGTGGGGGTCAGGAGGGGTTTCAGGGTAGTTCAAGAGTGGCATCCTGTAACCCTGCTTGCTCTGAAACCGTGTCAAAGCATGAAGTGGGATCAATGTTTTTGTGAGAGCCAGTGGCATCCCCTGATGCTGCATGGGGAAACGTTGGCTTCCCTGCTCCAGAGCACGGGGCACCCGTGTGCTGGTGGAGGCGTTCCTCCCTCTTACACTGGAACGCCCTCGTGTTTGCCCCCAGTCACTGTCCCTTTCACAGCTGCTGGTGTTGCTGGGAGGCTGATGGGTGCAGGACTCCCTTGTGATGCTGCTGCACAAAGATGCTTTTGTGAAGTGCCTGTCTGTGTGCAGGGGAGAGGAATTCAGGGGGTGCTGGGGGAATAACTAACTGCAAGAAGGAGTTGGTTTAATCCTGTTGTTATCAGCCCAGTTTGGCTGGGGCTCTGTGTGAGCAATCCTGTACTGGCTCAGTGCTGGAATATTTGAGCTCTGGAAACCCATTCCAGTTTCAACTCAGATGACTTGAACCCCTGGATTTGTTTTGTCCTTTGGAGTGCAGATCAGGTTAGGAATCCCAGGAGGGAGGATTTTGCACTCTGTGAGTCTCTGTGCTTCCTGCATTTGATACAGTGGAAGTCCCTCAGGAACAAGCAGCCTTACTCCTGCATCTTGGTGGTGCAGGTGTGCAGAAAGATCAGTAAGGATACCCAGCATCAGCTGGGATGTCTGTGGTTTTGTTATTCTGCTAATACTAATTACAGAAGAACAAGAAAATGTCCCCAAACTTCAGTGAACTCTGGCTCTGCTGTGGACCTGCTTTGTGTTTCCTGCTCATTTGAATTCCTGGCCTCTCCCTCAGCAGGGTCAGGGCATGTGACAGGAGATGCAGGATGCCTTTCTTCATTTATTCTGCTTCTTTGCTGCATGCAACAGTAACTAAAAATGGAAACTCTGATTACTCTGTGTTTCCACCTACAAAGCTCCAAAGGTTGGGGCTGTTCCTAGCACTGTCAGAGTTCAAAGTCATATGTCAGATCTCATAGACACGAGTCTGTATTAAGAAAGCTTTGATTGTTGAAGGATATTCAGCAACACACACATTTGATTTATAGCCAGAAGCAGGGTTTAAGAACCTAGAGGCTTTCCAGCTTTTTGTTTCTCCAAACAGTGAGGCACACTTTTGAGCTTCCCCTTCAAATAAAAGTTGAAACACTTTCATAGAGCTTGGTTCCAGCAGTTGAAGCTTTAGGAAGGAGGCCAAATATTGTGAAATTGGTGACCTCATTGTGAGAGTAGGCAGCAGTGAGGTTTGTTTAGGCAAAACTTTCAGGGAAATTCCTGGGTATCTGGGCTAAATATCCTGGTTTTGTTCATCAACCACAATTGCTGCAGGCTTACACTGGAAACATTTAATGGGGGAGGAGAGGGGCAGCACAGCCCAGTTCTGTGTCAGGAAATACCAGATCATTTCATGCTTTACAGTCTCTTGTATCTTGTGTGTCTGCCTTATCACTCTGGGGGCTTTGCTGTAGTAAGACCTACAAGGAGTTCTGCACAAATGTCTTTCCAAGCAAGATATGGGTAAGGCTGGTTCTACAGTGAAGGAAAAATTGCTTGAGGAGGAGGTTGCTATCTCTCTGTCAAAACATTGCTTTCTGTTTAACAAAAGAAGTCATTTTCCTCACTGCTTCTCCTTTTCACTTTGCTACTGTAAAGCCAAACATCTCTGTCTGACACTCTATCAGGGTTTAGGCCTGTTTTGTTTCTGACTGCTATTTTTTAATGGAAGAGTTCAGCTGTTGTTAGCAGCTTTTCAGAAATACTGAGTGAAAACTTTCCACAAGGGGAGAAGAATGTTTCAGTCACCTCTGATCCTCACTTACAAACCAGAGAATGACCATAACATCCCAGTGATCCAGATCACACTCCAGCGTTTGCCTGCTCTCTCCTGATGCAGGGAGGAGACAGAGCAGCACTGAGTACTGCTGCATGGTCATGACTGACCCAGAGATCCTCAAGAGATGCACTACCAAGATGAGTAATTGATGAGTCACAGCAGGCAGTGAGGCTGGGGCACTGTTTAAAGCACATCAGAATCAGGAGTGACAGTCTTATTTATCTATGTCTATTAAAAAGAGATGCATCATCTTCTCTTTGTGCAGAGAATCCCAGAGGAGCTAACCTTAGATGCCTTACTAGAAATGAATGAGTCAAAGGTGAAAGAAACAATGAAGAGATGTGGTGCCAGAGATGAGGAGTGCTCCAGACTCAACGGGGCACTGAGCTGCTTACGGAAGGTGACTGAATCAGGTACAGACTGCCTTCATGTTCTCTGGAATTAGTTTCTCAGCAACACAGCCCCCTCCTGCTTCCTCTCATGTGAGGCAATCTGCAGTACACCTCTGGACCATGTCCTTGGGTGTATTCTGGAACCAGTATTAGGTTATGGCTCCTGGGTGTACAGGGAGTTGCAGTGATCAAACCCCTCCAGAGCTGTGGACTGGATTTGGTTTTGACAGCGTGTCAAATAAACAAATAAATGGATGTAGAAATATCTTCTCCTGCTCAACAGACTATATCCTTATCCCTCTCTGTTCAGAGTTGTGTCTAATGCTCCAGTTAATCCTCCATCATTCAGTACATATGTCCTTGACCTAACAAAAGCAACCAGGTTTCTTCTAGGTAATCACTTCCCCAAATATTGCCGGCTCAGAGTGAAGGTACAACTCTGTTTGGCATCCCCCTGCTCAGAAGACTGAGCATTGTTCACCTCATTGCCTTGGAAGAGGAAGATATTGCTCTGACAACCCTTTATCCCTGCATGGCTTGCAGTGTGCCACTTGATTTACTTCTCTTCAAACCTGCTCCCTCCTGCTATTTCTCTTTGACTGGAATTGATGGAATCATTAGCCAGATTTGACTAGCAGATTCAAGAGCTAGAAAGAACTCTGCTTTACCTTGAAATTCTGGAAAGGAGGGTACTGTGTAATGAGAAATGCATGTGTTCAGAATGCCAATGGCTCTGACAGAGTTATTTCAGATCAGTCCAGCTCAGGATTGCCAGAGGACTGTTTCACCATCTTTCCCTGTCGCATTCCCCAGGCTACTTTCAAAGGCATAAAACTGGTTTGTATGAGAGCAGTTCTCACAGTATGCTGGTACTGACCTGCATCACATCTTTCCTTGTGGCAGTGATCAATCTGTCACTGAGAAGTGATGTTTCCTGTTGGCATTATGACAGTTCCTACCATTTGCAAATCATAAGGGTTAGTTAATGGAAAAGTCAGCAAACAGATCAGGTTTGTGTTTCCTTTTTTTCTGATCTTTCTTGTCCTGGGTTGTCAAATATTTCCCACCCATACTGTGGCAGAACCAGCTGTTGTTCAGCAGTCATGGCATTAACTTATAATAAAGAAACTGCATTTTCTAAACGCCAGGTGTGTGATCCCTTGTCAACCACTGGCTGGTCAGCAGGACATCAGGCCTTGAAGCTTTGGCTTGTCACTGTCACTCATTAAGGACATACTTAAAATTAAGCCAGAGAGTTATCCTGCTGAATGAAACTTCCGAAATTATCCCAATAATCTGTACATTGCCACTTTGCTGCCTGCAGGCCTTTGGACTTTCTTCCCTTTTATGCCCAGCATTGGCCTACAAGGTGTGCTGAGCCATCATTCCAAACTACAGTGCTAGGCATTGGAGAAGGCAGTGCTGGGCTTCACTGCTGATCAGCAGGGTGCATGTGGTGATTCCTTTTGGTCCTACTGTCTGTCCCTAGTGCAGCTCTGGCTAATACAGCCTCAACAAACAGCAGCTCTGTGCTGAGTGCTGCTGCTGCCTGTAACTGAACAGCAGTGCCCCAGTGCTCCAGGTACCAGCTGAGTTCTAGGCAGGAGTACATGCCAGAGAGAGAGAAAACTGGCCAAATGAGTGTTAGGAGCTCCTCAGTACTCCTCATTTCCAACCTAATGGCCTTTCTCAGTTTAAGTGGTGTTTAGCAAGTCTGTTTGCTGACAGAAAATACTTTCCTCTTTTTACCAAAGACCAGTCTAATATCAGGCTGGATATAGAGATCTGTCTAAGCTGATTTGCAGTGGGGTGTGGGTGCCTGTTTTGTGTGGATCTGGATATCCCATATTCTTCGGCAGGGCCCCAGTCTGTTAAAACTCAGCCCATCTTAGAACATAGGACCTGACTTTAGCTTTTGAGATCCATAGCTACAGCTAGAAGAGCAGTAATTGCCATTCTTGTGTCAAAGGTTACTTTAGCTGCTGGGTGCCAGGGAGGAGAATCTCAGTGGTGCAAAACAGGGGAAAGAAGCCCCATAGCCTAAAGCAGCTTGCTGTGGTATGTGTACATACATTGGCTTTTCCTTTGAATCAGTGACTAACTTTGCTGTGCTTGGGGGACAGGTGGGGAGCTCAAAGAGGATGTGCTGATGAACCTTCCTGAGGCACGCCGGGAGAGCAGCTCTGCAAACGCTACTGACTCCTCCTGCGGCCCTGCGCCCGCAGGGACTCCTGCGCTGCACCTGCCCAAGGGCGGCAGCCAGCAGGCACGCTCTGTCTCGGTGTCCACAGTCCCAGCCTCAGATGCCTCCAGTCATGGACCTTCTATCTATGCAGAAAACCTCCTGGACCCTTTTGCATTCCCCACACACAGTGGAAGGTTAACGCCAAGGACTCCTCACAGCATCACCATCACTCCACCAACTACTCCTCAGAGCAAGAGGCGGCATAAGGTGAAGCCACCACGGACGCCTCCTCCCCCTTGCCGGAAGGTTTTCCAGTTGCTCCCTAGTTTTCCAACCCTCACGAGGAGCAAGTCCCACGAGTCACAGCTGGGAAACAGGATAGATGAAGTTCCTCCAATAAAGTAAGTGTCACTTTGTCCCTCCCTGTGGGCACTGGTGGGCTGTGTTCATACCAAAGGGCACTGTTCAGTGCTCCAGTTCTGACTCTGTGAAAGAGCTGCTGGCCGGTTGCCTTGTCATGGTTTCACTGCAGTCATTACAACTTGCCCTAACTCTTACCACCTGGAGGAGTTCAAATTGCCTCTTCTACTCAGGACCTTTTTGCCAAAGTTACCATTTTATATTGGGAAAACTAGCCCAGCCCAGAATGGAGGTGAGATTTTGGGGTTAGCATTAACAGCAAGTACTGCATTGCTTGCTGGCTGACTGGCAGGAGTTCATTGTCAATGTGTAGCCTTGTAGGCAGTACAGGAATCTTCCACACCGTGAGTGCATGTGAACTGGGTACTAAAACCTGCAGGCTGATAAACATCTAGATGCAGCAGGTAAGCATCAGTGGCCAGTGCACAGCTTTGTTCTGAAATTCAGCGGTAAGAACCTGGTTCTGCTGGGATCCAGGTCCTATTGATTAAGTCTGATAGGAATTGGCTGTGATTGAGACCCTTGGTGGAGCCTGGCAGCTGAGTGAGCAGCACAGCCCCAGCAGCACTTTTTGTCTGCAAGCCAAAATGCAGGAGCACTCTCGTCCACTTCACTCACAGGCTGGAGCTGGAGCTCTACCCAGCAAAGACTGCTGTTTGTAGAGAGGAGAATATTGGCTGTGCAGCAACCTCAGGAGCCTGTGCAAAACCAGAGATGTTTGTAAACCCAACATCACACGCTGCAGGAAGGAGTTCCTGCTCTAGGAACACGTGTATCCTGTCACAGGAGTGGGAATGTCTGACAATCTCTTCTTTTTCTCTCTAGGTTCGGTAAGAGACTTTTACAGGGCTGCCTTCGGCTCATGACTGAGGGGGAAGAACCTGTCCTTGTCAGCTGTCTGTTGATCATCCCTGTGCAACTGCTGGAGGGCCCCAATAGGCCCTTCCACCCCAGAGTTTGTTAACTGTAACGGGAGCTTGGCCTACTGGAGAGTGGCAGGATGTTTGCGTGGTCTTTTCTGTACCTGGTATTGCTTCAGCTGACAAAAGCAAAGCAAAGGACTGATGTTTACAGGGTTAAAGCAAGGGGGTTGGGTGGAATTGCTGAGCTGTGACTTCAGACAGCTGTTGCTGATGCCTCTTGGTACTAGAAATAACTTCCTATCTAACCCTTCAGTATGTGTGGCTACTCATTGCCAAGTATCTGTAATGAAATCAGACAGCTGAGGAACACAGCAGCCTGTGGTTGAGTGTGGAATGCTGCCTCTGCTGCTGCTGAGGCTCCTCACGTGTTCAGTGTCTTGCAGGACTAGGACTTGTGTTTTTATCCAGTAATGTATCAGTGTCATTTAGTGTTCTAGCTATCCTGGTGTGACTGTGGGTGTCTGTCTGGCTCAGACACAGCCTGTAACACTGGGAGCTAATGGAGATACAGAGAGATCTTGGGAAGGGGCTCACCTTTCTGTAAAGAATAAAAGTCCAGATAAGGACATTACAGCACCACATGTGTGTCTAACGCCCTTGAAAACAAAAATCCCAGGAGTTACTTTCAGAAATGAAAAAGCATAGAAAGAAAATAGTGAAATGAAAATGCAGGCAGAAATCTGAGCATGTCTCTGTGTGACAGTGATAGACTTTATGCAGTAAATTAAAAAGGCATTAGAATAAATGCAAAGAGAAAGGAAGAATGTTGGTGCTTCTGTGCACATAGTCATATTGTCTGGTTTTAAATCTACACTGTAGGCTCTTTTAAGTCCCATTCCACTCCAGACTTTTTGATATTCATTAGACCCTTCAGTAAGGATTAAACCATCTTAACCAATGCTAACAGCCACATTAACTGGTGTATTACCATTAATTAATTAATGGCCACGCTAGGTCAGGAATCCTCCCTGGAAAAGCAAGCAGTCATTCCAGGCTGTTCTGAGACGCCGAAGACCACAGATGCCTTCGACAGTTCACTAGAATAACGATAACACAGAATCTGGTGCCATCTAGGGTCAGACAAGGAGCCTGGCTTTTTGTGAGCATGGGCAGTGTCCAGCCTCGAAGCTGTATCTGTCCTTGCAGGTCTCAGTTTTCCCGATTTAATTCAGGAAACGTGCCAGCACCTTAATGTTTGAGGGTTTGTAGGGAGTCATGTGGCACGAGCCCTGGAGTGCTGGACTGGCATTTTGAAGCCTAGCTCTCCCTTTCTGCACTTAGCAGCTAGCTAAGGGATCTAATGTAAATGTTTTTGTTCTTCTGGGTCACACTGGCCCTGTCTGTAAAATGGAGATAATCATGTTCAGCATAAGAGAGTGTTCTGAAGCCTTCTGATTCTGCATGAAAACTAGGGGATGGTGTTCATGGCAAACCAGTGAGGAGTAAAGGCTGGATTTCCACTTTCTTTGGAGACTAACCTAGGCCTACTCAGATGGGGGAAGCAGTGAGTGAACAAGAAGAAGGGAGGGCTATGACTCCACCACCAGGTCCGATCTTACATTGCCTCCATATGAGAACAGATAAAGGAGCGATGTCTGGCAGCAGCTTTTCGGCAGAAAGCAAACCAATCTCAGCTGCGCTCCTAACAGTGCCATGGCTACTAGTCCTTGCCTGTGACAGTAACTGCTTTGGTTTTGTCTAGGCTAGTAGGCATGCTTGTGGGCAATGCTTCCCTAAACCACCCTTTTGTTCTCCATCAGAACTCTCCCAAGGATCCCCTCAGGCAGCACGAAGAGACTTTGGCTTAGCTGTAACGCACAGGTAAGCAACACTTGTTGTGGGAGCCACCGAGGAGTCAGAGCAGGGCAGCATCCAGTTAGTGGTTCTGTAAATAGGTCTGAAGTTGGGTTGAGTGCCTCATTTGACAAGTTCAGCCTTAATTACGTATTTCAGCCTCATTCCTTTTTAATCTGTGCACTTGAAATCCCTCTGACAAAGCCAGGGGACTCAGTTCTGCAGTGACCAGTGTAACAGCAGTGCCACCATAGACTGGCTCTCAGTTCCACACAGAAGTTCAGATAAATATAACCAGTGCCATGTGACATGTCCTGCAGCCCTGGGGAGGGACACTGCTGACCTGGGGTGCATCTGCGCTTGGAGAGTGTGCTGGCTGCTCCCTCTCAGAGTGTATCCTTGTTTCATGAGGTGAAGCTCAATTCCAGGTGGAAGGGCTCCTATGGGAAGAAGTGATCTTCTGTCACTTGGGTGTCTTTGACTGCACAAGGCTTCAGATCTGAATTGCTGAGCTGCAGCTTTGAGAACCTTCTAGAACTGTGTGTTGGTGCACACCCTGTCTCCTTGTCAGAGACACCTCTGAGCAGCTCTCAGTGCTGCTCCAAGAATGGAGAACTAGCAGGAGGCTGGCAGGGTGGGTGCCAGCCTTCTCTCAGTTGTTTTTGATCAGAAAAGTGAGAGGTCCCTTTTCAGAAAGAGCCAAAGAAGAGCCTGTCTGTAACTGCCTCCAAATGTTAACATCATTCTCCTCCTCCTGCCTCTCTTAGGTTCTCTACAAAGTCTTGGTTATCCCAGATCTGCCAGGTCTGTCAGAAGAGCATGATGTTTGGGGTGAAGTGTAAGCACTGCAGGTGAGCACACAGGGGTCACCTTTCTGAGAAGAGCTTTGCCTTCAGTCCCTTGAAGTGTCCCAGCAACACCTGTCTCTGGCCATGATGCACTCTCAGCAGTGATTGGTGTTTGCAGTCAGCTCCTCAGCTGACAGAGGGGTGCTTGGGCACAACTTACAGTTTAGTCTGGCAGCCTGACCTGTGGATGAACCAAATCGATTTCCCTGCCCCAGGCTTCCTCCCTGATCCTGGGCAAGTCCTGTAGTGGGAGCTGGATACCTGAATAACAGTGAGGAGTTTGGTTTTCCTTCTCTGCCTGGGGTGTTAGTTCTGAGCACTGAGACTTTAGTGCTTTGCTGTCAGTGGATGAGAGCTGGGGAAGGCAGCTATATTCCAAAGAAATCAGATGCTAAGATATGTATATGGCTTTCATGAGCCTAATGACACATAATAGGATTCTTCATGTGAATGCCTGCTGCTGTGGGGCCTGGAGCATTCCAGAACTCCCTCGGAGATTAGCATAAGAATTACAAATTAAGGGTAGGCTTCCTCTGCTGGGGGAAGAACATGTTGGTATTTAACATGCAATGTTCCTCTTTCAGATTAAAATGTCACAACAAATGCACTAAAGAGGCACCTGCTTGTAGAATATCCTTCCTTCCCAGTAAGTGATTTTCAGCAAATTGTAAGCATTTCACTGTAATTGGTGGCATTGCAAGGATAAAATGTCTGATTAAAGCTTTCTCCTCCCTTTCCAACCTGCTTTTCAGTTACAAAGATAAGAAGAACAGAGTCTGTCCCTTCAGATATCAATAACCCAGTCGACAGACCATCAGAGCCACAGTTTGGGACTCTTCCAAAGGCACTCACTAAAAAGGTAGATGGTGGCTGAGTGAGCCTTGCGTCTGTAACACTGAGGAGCTGCTCTAAGGAGAGGTGGCAGCAGTGTCCTCTTGGTTGGAGAAGAATGGCACCTTGAGCTGTCACTTTGCAAGGAGACTGGTGTGTGACATCTCCTTGTAACACACAGGTTGTGCACAGCTCCAGCTGCCTCCTCAGGAGGAGCAGGCAGTGGTGGAGGCTGTGCTGTGGTTGATTGCATTCCTTTCTCTGTGGTTCAGTAGACATGGAGGGGAATTCTTTCTTTCTTTCTTTCTATGGCTTTCTCACAAGTAACTTTCCTTGCTTTGCAGGAGCATCCACCAGCAATAAATCATCTGGATTCTAGCAGCAATCCTTCCTCTACAACCTCATCCACACCATCTTCTCCAGCACCTTTCCAGTCTTCCAACCCTCCCAGTGCAACCCCTCCCCCAAATCCATCTCCTATGGGCCAGAGGGATGGCAGGTTCAACTTCCCAGGTAAATGCTCTTTTTCAGGAGACCTCTGCCCAGATCGGGGAGGAGTCTGAGCTAGCAGAGCCTGACCAAGATTTCATAGGTAGTTGCAGTTTCTGAGTCCATGGTTGTGTCTTAAGCAAGGTGTCAAGGTCTGTGTTACCTGGTAAAAGAAAATGCTCTGCTCTTACAAGTTTTTAGGTGGCATCAACAAGATCCCTTTGCAGGAGACAGATTATTAAGGAATGTTGGCATCTTTTTAAAGGATTTGATTTTTCTACTTTCTCCTTCTTTGAAAAGGACTAAAAAAAAATAAATAGATATTCTTTCTCCTCCCTTTTCTCCCTGTACTCTAAAATGCATGCTGCCTGCTGTGTTTGGTCACCAGTGGCTTTAAACCATGAGAAAGTTAATTGTTAGAGAAAAAGGTAAAAAGGAGACCTGGAATGAACTGCTTTACCATGCCCTTCCAAAAGAGAGCCAACAACCAGCACTCATTTTTAAACCACTGACACATGTATGATGGAGAAGAATTTACCCTGCCTTCAGCTGATAGAGGCAACAGTCTCTGACAAGGGCAAAGATTCACCTCAAATAAATGTAGTCCCTTTGATCTGGAAGTGGAGTCAATGACTGCTCCATCTGCCCTTCACCATTTTGCATCAAGCCTTTGATCTGTGAGTGAAAGCTGCTATTTTAGGCTACTCAGAAGGAGCAGAGTCTGTTCAGTACAGGGATTCTACTGCAGCTACCTTGTACCAGGACATGCTGCTCAAACCCACTGAAATAAGAGTGCTTGCAGGTGGCTCATGGGCTTCAGCTTCTCTGGGTGCATCTCTGAAGAGCTGGAGGCATGAGAGCATGGAAGCAGCAGCCTTTCATGGGGCTGCCTTTCAGCATTCCTGGGTTCTCTGAGTTGCTTCTGCCACTTGAAGTCTGTGTTTCCCCCAGGCTGTTTGCTTATTGGCAGCAGAGCTTTCATGTGAGAAGTGTCACAAGTCATAGCCTTCCAGAAGTGCATGTGCTGCAGTTCACCCCCTCAGCAGGCTGATCATCTACTAATTGTTTCCCAGCAGTGAGTTGGGACTAATTCATTGATGCACATGGGCACTTACTGATGATCCTCTAACATGTTTGTGTTTTGTTTTGTTTTTTTCTCCTGACATTTTCTTTTGCTGTTCTTTATTTTAAAAAAACATTTAAAAAGCTGCCTACTACATTCAGCATAGACAACAGTTTATCTTCCCAGGTGAGTTGGTTGTTTTCATTCTACTAACCAGCTTCTGCTGCCAAAAAGTAACTCTTCTGTAACCTTCTGCACCTGCCCGAGAACAGTAATTTTGCTTAAAGAGGAAAAGAAGTATCTGAGCTAATTCAGACTTTCTCTTATCCCAGTGTAGAACTCAGGCCTCCCCCAGGAGGCAGCGATCAGCTAAGTGCTAGGGTGGGTTTGCATGTACAACCTTTTCTCAGTTAACTGTGAACCCTTAGAAGAAGCTTGTTTGATGCTAGAGGATGCCAGGTACAGAGTATTTACTCTGATTTGCAACCCAAGCTGAATGGCCTGGGCACTGGTGACACTGGGGGGATAGGTACCTTTGGAATAGTGACCTGTAGCACAGATGACTTCACACGTCCTAGTTCTGTGAGGATTTTAAGTATTTCTGACTGTCCAAAGCAACCTGGAGGTGTGTGAGCAGTTAGTTCACAGGCAGGGACTGACCTTGAAGGATACTAACAGGTGTGCAGGTGAATGGGAAGAAGTCTGGGCTTGGCCAATGCACAGGCATGTGCTCACTGGGGAAAGTGAGCACAGTTTTAAATGAACAGAAGTATAAAATCCTCCTGTCTGTGGTTCAGTTTACTGCATAACTCCTGATTAAGAAGCAAATAATCACAATTGCAATGTTAAACCTTTCAGTCTGTAAGAGATTAAAGCCTAAAACATCTATCATAATTGTTTCTGCTTTCCCAGAAATTCCCAGTCCTGCACAAATAGCACAGCCTCCAGAAACAGCTGCAGACACTAAGTGAGTATAGTTCTAGATCCTTTTATTTGCATCCTGTTTACCTGCTAATTCTCAGATCAGTCTGAAGGCACTGTGTTCTGTCCAAAGCTGAGCTTAGCCTCTCAGAATCCACAGGATAGTCTCAGTCAGCAGGGCTGATACTGGTATTCCCAGTTTTGCAAAGCTGAGTCTGAGAAGTCTGTGCCTTTAACATCTAGCTGTGGTTATTTGTCTGTTGCCAAGATCAGAAGGGGCTGGTGAAATAGAAGTTATGGAGGTTTACAATTAAAAGAGCACGGCACACTTAGCTGCAAGGAAACATCTGTTTAATGGTCTGAATTGCAGGGAATGCAAAAGATTTTAGCCTCTGTTGCCAGCCCTCCCCCCTGGAGGTGTTTCAGTGGTAGGAATGGGAGTATCCCTTACTGGAACATGTAATAATGTAGCCATGCCACTGCCAAATCAATTCCTACCACTTCCTCCTTGACAATCACTTCAAAGTCTTTGTTCCTCATTTGCTAGTAAGCTTAGACAGACCTTAAGTGGGGTAGTAATTGTATATTTTCTCTGGCCTCCTCTAATGCTACCCAGATCTGTTCTCTATTTGCTTCTTTTCCCCTCCACTAGTGGCATACAGAGCAGACACTTTTCTACCTCAGGTGAATATGCAAACATGATTTTCACTGTGAACCTCTCTTCCCTTGTTAGTGCTGACCAGCAGCCAGACACAGATGGAGTTGCATGTGAAGCAGAGGTAGGTTTTCTGTTGTACAGTCAGAAATGCCATGTTGAAAGCACAGTGAAAACGTGGTGGCTCTGGAATCAGTGAGTGTAGACTAGCTGTTCCCTGCCTCAGTTCCACTGAGCTGCTTGTGCTGCAAAGATCTCAGCTGGAAATTCATGGCTGAGACAAGTACTTGGGACAACACTTTCCCCAGTTGGGCTAGGCTGGTGTTTGCAGACTCCTGGCTCCTCAGGCTGGCACAGCCCTTTTTACATTGCAAGAGCTGCAGGTCTGCTGCAGCGGTGTCAGGGTCTGAATGCTCTGCAGACCTCAGGTCTGCATGCAGGGGGTGGCTTTGCCCTGTCAGATGTGACTCCAGAGCTGCAGCCAGGTCTGAACGTCCAACCCCCTGAAGTTCTCTCAGAGCAGCCTTTGCTGCCTCTGCCCCTCAGATGGGACTCTCAGTGTCTTTCCCTTCTCTTTCTGTGGACAGGTGGAGGAACCAGAGGCTAACAAATCCGAAGCTGAAGATGATGAGGACGAGGTGGAAGATTTGCCCAGCAGGAGGCCCCACCTGCAGGGGATGATTTACCGCAAACCCAGCCAGACCAGCGTCTACCTGCAGGAGTGGGACATTCCCTTTGAGCAGATTGAGCTGGGAGATCCCATTGGCCAGGGACGGTGGGGGAAGGTTTACAAGGGAAAGTGGCATGGGGAAGTGGCCATCAGGCTGTTGGAGATCGATGGGAACAATCAGGATCATCTCAAGCTCTTTAAGAAGGAGGTGATGAATTACAGACAGACCCGGCATGAGAACGTGGTGCTTTTCATGGGAGCATGCATGAACCCTCCTCACTTAGCAATCATCACCAGGTAAGGATATAGCATCCTGCTGCTACTTGGGATAAATACACATTCTGTAAAGAGATAACATTTATCTTTTTGCATGTACAACCTCTCACTGCAGTCATCAGGTGGCAGCCAAGAATGCAGTCTGTGTTGCTCAGAGTTTTGGATACCAGGCTTGTCTCCCTCTAGGAACCATACAGTATTTTATGGCAACTTTCTCTTTAGTTTTGAATTCTTGAATAATAAAATTCAAAAAGCAGGAGAAAATAAAAAAAAAGTTGTCAGGAACAGGCTGTGCCTCTGCCATCTACTTCCAGATGGTTCCAGTTCAGCAGAGTGGCAGTAAACCAATGTGTGAGGCTGATAACACAACAGTAATCTCTTCCTGTCTGTTCCTCTTAGGGACACTTGCTGTTCTTCTCCTCATCCATTTTCAGTACTGAGTTGAGATGAGGCTCACTTAGCCCTAGCTAACAGCTTTTGGGGATGTTCATATGCAGGCTGAATTTGAGTGAGGCCATGGGTATGCTGTTCTCACAGTCTGGCAGGGAGGTACTCAGCCATTTCTGGTTGCCAGTCCCAAAAGAAGTTTCCTCCTTAGGGGACCAGTGACACCAGCAGCAGAAGCTGGTGCTCAGGTTTTGCAGACTGGCCTTCAGATGTTACAGCAGGATGGCAACAGCTGGGTCTCTGAAGAAATAGAGAAGCATTTGTTGCATGTCCTGGAGCATGCTTTTACACCACCTCTCCTGTACAGATGTAAATCAGTTGGGTCCTTAAAGTTCTTCAGAAGGGAGCAGCAGTAGAAGAGGGCTGGGTTTCTGTCACCACAGTAAGAAAAGCAACTGAACATCCAGCGTTTCCCTCCAGTATTTTAAAGACTATTTACAGGATTGCTGTTCCTCTTTCCTGTAGCTTCTGCAAAGGAAGGACACTCCATTCGTTTGTAAGGGACCCCAAGATATCCCTGGATATTAACAAAACCAGGCAGATAGCACAGGAGATCATTAAGGTAAGGGTACCTCATGCTAACAGGGACATAGCTTCTGAGCAGTGCCTCAGTGAGAGCTATGGGGCTGCACAGCTGATGAGGGGCTGGAGGTCTCAGTAGCCTGGCAGGGTGTTGAAGCATTTCTAAAGCTGCTGTTTTCTTTTCTGGGAGAAGCATCCTGTGAATTCAGTGAGCAAGCTTGTGCCAGCTGTTCATTGTTCCACATACAAACCTCTTTGGAATGGCCAATCCGCAGCCACTTAATGCTTCATCTCAGAGCACCCTTCCAGCAGCCCTACTGCCCAGAGGGTGAAGAGCAGTTGGGAGGCTGAGCACTAAGCTGAGATCTGCTCCCTTGCACCTTTCCTGCATAAGTCAGGCAGCCGTGGTGCCCCCATGTACAAGGAATCATTCGTGCTGGAGTAGCGTTGGGAAGTGTGGCCAAATGATACAACAAAGCTGACATCTCTGCATCTGTTTCCCAGGGCATGGGGTATCTTCATGCAAAGGGGATTGTGCATAAGGACCTGAAATCCAAGAATGTTTTCTATGACAATGGGAAAGTTGTGATCACTGACTTTGGGTTATTTGGAATTTCCGGTGTGGTTCAGGAAGGAAGGTAAGTGGAGGCTTCAGTCTGTGTTCCACTTCTGGAATGATAAATAATGATCACAGGGGAACCTTTGGGTGTGTTACACAGGACAGTGAGGACTGGGGTTGCTTTGGTACATTCACACGTTCCTGGAATATGCACTTTGCCTCTGTTGGTTTTGTTGTGGTCCTCAGCAGAGTTGTTTCTGCAGTCCCTGTAGCACACTGCTAGGATGTTATGCATGGAGTAAGGCTCAGAGAACATTGAATAAACAAAGTCAAGGCATTAGCTGAAGCACAGATGTGGTCCATATGCTGCTCTTTGGTTGAAGCAGTAGTGTTTCAGTAGCACTTCTTTCTTTTGAACTCAGGAGGGAGAATGAGTTGAAGCTGCCTCATGACTGGTTGTGCTACCTGGCCCCTGAGATTGTTCGTGAGATGGCCCCTGGGAAGGATGAAGACAAGCTGCCTTTCTCCAAGGCTGCAGATATCTATGCCTTTGGGTAAGAGAGGAACACCTAAGAGTACCTTGGGAGTTTGCTAAATGAGATCTGTTGCAGACCTGAGCCATGTGAGTCAGTGGGTCCTGTTCTCACAGACTCGGGGCTCCAGCCAGGATGCGTTTGTCTGCCGTACTGCACAAGTCATGGCCGGAGGTGTGTGGGCTGGGAGGGACTTGCTGCACAGCCTTGTACTCCTTCCAGAGCTTGTCTGGAGAGACTGGAGTAGCGTCAGGGTTTGTACCTTCCTCTTAAGAGCAGGCAAAGGCTTGATTTGTCTGTTGGTGTTGCAGGACTGTGTGGTATGAGCTGCAAGCAAGAGAATGGCCTTTCAAGAGCCAGCCTGCGGAGGCACTCATCTGGCAGATTGGAAGTGGCGAGGGAGTGAAGCAAGTCCTTGCCACTGTTAGCTTGGGGAAAGAAGTCAATGTGAGTACTTCAGTTGCAGGAATCCTTCCATGTAGCTGTGGATTAGGAAAAGAGGGAGCTGCTTAAAGAGGAGATTTATTTTACTTGTAAGTCTAAAGATAAATGCAGGGGAGAGCAGACTGGAATGGGTCACCAGGTTAGATGCTAAGCCTCTGCCCCTGGCTGTCACACAGAGGCGTAAGCAGGGTACTGTTCACTGTAAGAATGTCCAAGCCCTCTGTTAAACAGTACCTGTGGCTGGGCTTGCACAAGTCACTGTGCTCAGTCAGTTGCTTGGTCTGCACAGCTGGGCTGTGAGCTGAGTGGAGGTGATGAGCCAGGGCTGTGCTCTCCTCCGCAGGAGATTCTCTCGGCGTGCTGGTCGTTCGATCTGGGCGAGAGGCCAGGCTTCACTGTCCTCATGGACATGCTTGACAAGCTGCCAAAGCTGAACCGCCGCCTCTCCCACCCAGGCCATTTCTGGAAGTCTGCTGAGTGAGTATTTGCCACTGTTAAACATCTGTGCTGCTCTGCATTTGCTAACTGATCATCACTGTGCTGTGGTTTGCCTGCCTGGGATGGGAGAGCAGCTTTGTGCTGTTCTGATTACTAGCAAATGAGGCAATTAAGCTTGTGTGCTTCAGACAGTCAGTTTACTATAAGTACAGTAGATCACTTATCCAGCTTTACATCTGCTTTCAAAAGAGTCTCTGCCACCAGTACTGGAAGGGGCTCCCACTGTCCCCACAGTGGTTAGAATTTCCCCTGTAGTGGCTGGTACTGTGAGAGATCAGGTATCTTGGCAGCCAGTGCCCATTTACCACACACTTAGTGTTTATTTTCACACACTGAACCTCTCATGCTTGTTTCCCCTGTCTTCTCCATTTTTGAATGTTTAATTTACCCCTTTCTTTCCCATAACCCTGCACAACCTCCCTGCAATACTTCTCCTAACTAACCAAATGCTCCTGTTTCCTTCCATGGGCACTGCCATGGTGTGGTTTCTTTGGGGGTTTGGTTGCAAGTGTCACCCTTTGGCTCCTGTGCAATTTCCTTAACATTTGTACTGGATCTGTTACCATGTCTAAGGACTTCAAAACAGGGAGTGCTGCTCCCAGGCCGTGGCCTCATCTCTAGCCAAAAGGACGTTTTTACCAGCAAAGGCTGAATGCTTACTCCCTGCTTACTGATCAGTAAGAGCTGTGTGGGTGCTTTTCCTTGCACTGGCTATGAGGATGCTCAGCTCCAGAGCAGTCTGCCAGCTGATTCCCCTGGATGAGCTTGTGGAACTGCAAAACAATGTCTTAGCAGGAGCTACCTAAGTCGGTTTTGCCTGGGTGGACAGACCCACAGCCCCTGACATCCCCACAAGTGGTTCATGCCAATTTGCATACATGATGACTTTCTCTCTGCTCAAAGCATTTAACAGGGCAGAAGTACTTTAAATGCCAGTATTAATTATCAGCACTGACAGCTGAACTGCTGCTCCCTGAAAGGAGAGCACAGGCTGCTCAGTTGTTGTTCATCCCCTGCAGACTCTGTTACATTCCAGTCACACTCTGGAGCTCTGTAGCTGTGCCAGCTGGAGACCAACACAGATTCAAACCCCACCAGAGATGTGTTCACATCCTCTCCAATAAATCCTTTGAGAAACACTGCCCTAACCCCATGCTTTATTCTGGTGTAACCTTTAGAATGTGTAGCTCTCAAGGGCTTGCTTTTAATTACTGAAAACTAACTCTCATGGTGTCTTTTTTCCCTTCCCTCCCATATTTCTCTGTAGGTTGTAGCTACTGGTGCAATAATGGGCTCCACCTTGCATGCTTCCATGTGTTGTATCCTAACTGGAAACTTGGACAATCACCTTCCATTTCAAAAAGCAAACCCAAACCACGAAATTAACCCATGGACATAATCAACACTTTAGCCAAGTTCTCCTTTTCTGCCTTTCTCTGCTTGGTGTGGGCTGTTAGCTTGAATAACAACTCCTGTCTGCAAGAAGTTCCTCTAACAACGTGGCCATCTTTCACTCCTGGAGCATTTCTACAGGCTCTAACTTCCTCCTGGAGAGGCTCTGGTGATCTGCTCTCTGACTAACCAGCTGCCACCACAGCGAGTGCTGTTGTGTCCTTCCCAGCAGGTTGGGGAGCTCCTGAAACTGGTGTGGCTTGGGCATGTCCTGCAAATCCCACGGGGCAGAAGGGGGCAGGTTCCTAGTTGCAGTCCGAGGTGATGCCGTCATCCCAAGTGCTGAGCTGTGGCTCTGTGGCTGAAGGCAACAGGGACATTTCCCCTGGCTCAGCCTGTGACTGAATGCTGCACTTGGACTGCAAACCAGCAGGAGTTAAGGGCCAGACTGTGCCAGCTCTCCCTGGGGACCAGAGCCAGCACTGAAGCCAGATCAGTTTTGTCAGGGAGGAGGAGATGAAGCTGGTGCAGTTCCTGAGTGGAAGGGATGGGCCGTGCTCTGCCTGGAGCAGACTGCAGTCCCTTTGCCTGCTGGGGACCAGGCCACAAGTGGTATCCAGAACAGGATCAGCCACAATGCTGCATGAGACAGGAGGAAAGCAAGAGTAACCTTCAGTTCTTCCTCCTCCTCCCCTTGCGACTCCAGTGCTGGGAATCTTAGGGTTTGCTTCTGTTTACATTCCCCTGTTCAGCCGAATGTCTGGGGTGGTGGCAGGGGCCCTGCAGAGCTGTAGGTAACAGCAGATATGTGCCTTTGGGAAAAAGGTCTCTTTTCATTCCTTACTGGTTCATGAGTTTGAAGGTAGCTTGTTTTGGAGGGAAGAGGGCAGGGACAGAGGAAAACCTGCACCAGGGACCAGGGAGGTTTCTACCTCTACAGTGAGGACCAGCACAGCCACATAGTCATTCTGTCAGAAGGTTGTCTGCCAGAGCTCATGTGTCTAGGCTGCCTGCCCTACTGCCACCTGAGCACCTGTGTGGGAAGTGGAGATGTTTCTAGCTATGCTTGCAGCTCAAGGGTGAAGGGAAAAACATCTTTGTGCACTTGCTACAGTCTGTGAAGAGCAGCAAATGGGTTTGTTCTGTTGGGTTTTTTAACCTCGGCAAAACACCAAACACTCCTTTCTCTTAGAACATTCTGGAAGTCATCTTTAACTTCCCTTCTACTTCAGGGAAACAAGTGCCCATTGAAAACAAGCCACCTTAGGTACTTAGGGAACCCTCCTGCTCCTCCAGCCTGAGGCAAATCAGATTTGTGCTGCTTTCACTGATGAGGTTAGCACAAATATGTTCATGTGTTTGCTGCTTAATTACTTAAGCCTCTTTTCTGGGTGAAGTTGTTCAAGATCAGGATCTAACCCATTTTAGTTCCTTTGATAGGACTGTAGCTTTGCCAGAAACATTACAAGTGAGTAACTCTTTCCCCTCCCTTCTCCTCTCCCTCCCACTCTTCTCAGCATTAACAGTAGCAAAGTTGTCCTGCGGTTTGAAAGATTTGGCTTGGGAATCCTGGAACCAAGTCACCCCAAGCTCTAGCATGGTCTAATTGTCTTGTGGTAACCTTGTCTGCCTGCTCACACACAGCATCAGGAGCCTTCCCTGACTCTTCCAAGCTCTGGAACTGGTGCAGCTGCAGCCAAGAGCAGCATGACCACCAGTTCCCAGGCCTGTGTCTGCAAAGGCTGAACTCTGCCTGAGCACCAGCAGCTATTTAAGAATGTTTACATGGCACTTGTGTGAACTCTATTTTTGTAAACATAATAAACAGTGAATCAAGTTTAACTATAGCCATCCTCAAATAGCACTGAGAAAAAGAAGAACTGTTGCTAGTTCCTTCTTGTGTCTGTGGTAACTAGGAGCTCTCTTCTGCCTTCAAAGAATGTGTTTTCCCTGGGAGCAGGGGAAGTGGCTGGGGCTTCAGACTGGTGACAGATCTGGGACAAGGGCTGGAGCTCCAGACTGCATTTTTCTTCTACTAAGGTAAAAATGAATCTGTTGTGTTGTGCCCAGAGCAATCACTGAGCTCAGAGGTTGGCCCAAGCTCTGGGTTACCTTGACTGAAGCTACACTAGTACAAATCTACTGTCTTGAGGGAAGACCCAAGCGCTCCTCTACAGAACTCACAGTAAGAGCTGCTTGTTCTCACAGGCCTGCAGGAAGCTTGAGACCTGCTGGCTTTGAAAACAATAAGCCCATTCCTTGCTCTAGCGCTGCACCTGGGGGCCAAGGCCACCTCCTGAAGGTTTAGGCACAAGTTCTGGTCCCCTAAACAGCAGCACTTCTGGAAATACAGCACTGACCAACCAGCCTTGGCTCTTGCTGCCCCAGCCACTATTTCAGTCATGGAAGAAAAGGCATTTTCCAGAGCAGCAGGGAGAGGCAAGAGAGACAAGACAGGGGGAAAAAGCCCTCCCTAAATAACCTGTTAAATAAGGTCTTGATGCACAGAGCTTGTTAGGAGAGTGGAAGTCATTCCCCACACACCCAGAGTGTTGCTGGCTCCTATCACTGGTCACCTTTCAGCGTGCAAGGTGTTTTGGGTTTTTTGAACTAAAGCTAATTAGGGAAAATTAAGGATGACAGAAATCTTGCAACCAGGAAAGCTGCATCCTGTCTGACTCAACATAGCAGCTGAGACTGGTTGTTCATTTGAGGAGAACAAATGTTCATTTGAGGAGAACACACCTGCCCAGGGTCCCTAGAACTGCACCATGCAGGTTACAGAGAATCCATCTGATTCCCAGAGTGAAGGTGACAGACGCATTGTCCCAACTGAAAGGGACTGCAAGTGGTGTTAGCTAAGGCTCCTTTGTGCCTTGCACGTTGCACTGCTCTGCAGGTGGGGCACTGGAGAGCCCCCCCTTGCTCAAGGGATGGTCAGATCCCCTCTGTCCTGATGGTCTTTGGTTTTGTTGAGAGAGTTCATTTGAGCATGTCATTTCTCCAGCAGCACTAGGACATTAACCTCTCCTACACCTTTCACTGTTGCCACAAGGGTTTGATGTGAGGGTGACAGGGAGAGGAGCTCTGAGTTTCCTTTAGGGCAGAGAACTGGGTTTGGCTACTTACAGGTGGGTGACTTCTGACAAAAAATATGTGGCAAAAATACCCTGGATTTCTGAATTCTGTAATTGCTGAGTTCTGCTGAGCAGAGAGCTTCCCTGCTGCTGTGTGCCAGTCAGTTACTCTGTTACAAATACTTAGGTAGAGTGACTTTTTCAAGGTGTCTCAGATACAGAGAAGATAGCAGTGTGGTGGGAGCCCAGCACGGCCTTGTGGTACTCTCATCACCCCCTTCTTCCCCTCACCCTCCCCAAGCCAGTAACTCCCCCCAAGCTAGGGGGTGGTTACCCTGCACCACTTGCTTCTCATCCAGACTTGCTACTGTAATTTTCTGTCAGCAGTTTTCAGCAGAAGTTGCTTTCCCAGCAAGTACTAATTAAATCAGAGCAGCAAGACAAACCTGGAGCAGGGAGGAACCTGCTGCTTCACAGCTGTCCCACAACAAACCCACTGGCCAAAACCCTCCCTAGGCTTCCCTGTGCCTATGGAGCAGAGCAGGAGCTGCTGGTGGCTGCAGCTCTGCACATCTCTTAGCTAACTCTGTGTCTGAGGGAAGCAGCAGCCTTGCTGTGCTTCTCGCTGTGCTTCTGCCATCCACGAGTGTAAAACCAGTGCTGGGAGCTGGGACACCCAAACTGCTGTGTGGTCGCCCGCTGCCCAGCCTGCAAAGAGCTGATAGCCCTGCCCATCAGCAGTGACTCTGCTGTGCAAACACGGAGGTCCTGTGCTGGGAAAGCAATCTGTTCTCCCTGATTTCCTAGTTGGAAGGCTGGCTAGGAGAGGGACAGCCAGCACTGCATGGCCAGGTTAAAACAGAGTAATTAAACCACCACAAACTGTCACCATTTGTCCTTCCTACGGCAGCCCTCAGGTGTAAATCAAACACTGGTTGTGGAGGCTTTCCAGAGCCACTCCCTGCTGGGAGCACTGCCCTGCTGCTCCGGCCCTGGGCAGAGGAAGGGGTTCAAAACCTGCCTTTGATCGCAAGATCAGGGATTCCAATTCCACCCGACCTTGGGTTTGTGTTTCACATCCATAAATAGCTCCTGAAAGCAAAGCGCAGCCTCCTGGAGCCAGTGTAGGGGAGGAGGCTGAGCACTGCCTCCAGGACAGATCTGCAGGGCCTGCAGAGCGCTGGAGCCAGGCCGGTGGAGCTCTCCTACCCCCAACAGGCTGCAGCAGGGCGAGGGACAGAGGTGGGCTGCAGTGTTTGGTGGTGTCAGGCCCTGTCTGGGGGCGAGGCACAGCAAGGCTGTTGCCCCTGGAGCTGTGGCCGAGTCGCTGGCTGGACAATGCTGCTACAAAAGCCACGTCAGTAGTGAATGTAAATGGGTCTGTAACATGGTGAAATGTTTTCTTTCAAATGTGATGTAAACTTTGTACAGTAAAAAAAAATTTTTTTTATATTTTCTATCAACTGAGTGTCTTCCAGAATTGCTATTAAATTAATGAAAACTTGTTAGTATTAACAGTTTCTGTATTAGTTTATGCAACCAGCAAACACAGAAAAAAAGCACTCTATGCTACTGAAATTCTGGATATGTAGGAACCTTTTCAGTGAATAAATCTTTGCTCTGGATAAAGCAAGTGTTACAGAACTGTGGTCTGACCTTCACCCCCCTCATCTGCTTGTAGCCAAATGAAAACAGAAGCAGATTTCCACAGTGACCTGCTAAGATACCAACTGCGTGTGGAGGACCCAGAGGACAGTGTTACCCAGCACTGCTCCTGCAGCCATGCTGGGACCTGTCAGACCCCAGCACTGAGCAGGAAACATCCAGGTGGTGTCTGGTCCTAGGAAGCTCACAAGTGAGACTAAAGCAGAACTGCTCAGTGCCTTTCCCTATGGCACACACAGACCCCTGTGGGCTGGAGGCATGGTGGGGATGGCAGGGATTCCCTCCTCTGAATCAGTCAGGAATAAGCAGCTCTTGGGTAGGAACCTGATCCTATTTCTAGAAATCCTTCTGCCACAGGGAAACCCTTGTAATCATGTGTGGAAGGAAAGGGCGACAGGTCTAGCTCATGTAAGAAGAAAATAAGTTTAGAAAAACAAAACTAACATTGCAGCTTTTGTCTCAGCCCTTGCTGTGCCGTACAGCTTTCCTTCCCTAGACAGCCTGGCTAAGTGATGGCTTTGGAGCCCATGTGTGCTCTCCCCAGGATATTAGGTGTCAGTAGGCGACAATCTTCCACAGACGCGATTCCAAGTGCCTTTCCCAGGGCATCTCTCATTCTGTCTCCTCTCACAAGTCAGATTCGAGAGTCCCTCAGTTACAGCACAGCTGAACAAACTGTTTCTTCAGCTTTTCTAGCAGGCTGCAGCACCAAGCTGTTCCCCCTAGCTCGCACTCCTACAGCAGACAGCGTCCAGACGGAGCGGCAGGAGGTGCCAGGGAGGTGCCTGCCTTCCTCCTTCCCGGCCCTTCCAAGGTCTCGCTTGCCGCCTGGTGGCTGCCGCCGGTAACTGCAGCTCGCTCCCTCCCAGGCCCTTCCTGCTCTCCCCGCCCCGCGGTACGAGGCCAGTTTAAGGCATGTTGAGTCCATTCGCAACTATGAAAGCGAGTTTTCCCTCCTGGACATGATGGACTGGAGACTCCTGGTACAGTCACCACCCCTGGAAGGGTTTAAAAGCCATAGAGAGGTGGTGCTGAGGGATATGGTTTAGTGGTGACCTGGCAGTGCTGGGTAACAGTTGGACTTGATCCTAAAGGTCTTTTCCAACCAAAACGATTCCATGATGGGTCAAAGTTATTTTGTGGCTTAAGAACAGCATCATTTAGTATTCTTCAAGCACTGAACTATGAGGAGAAGCAGCCTCCTACCCACATGCCACTCGAGGCTATTCCTTAGACCCCCGTCACCTTTCCCCCCCTCCTTACTCCTCACCCACCAGCACCTGCAGCCTGGCCAGGACACATGGATCAGCCCTGTCTGCACCTGGCCCTGACTTGGCATCCTACTGTCTCATGGGGATCCCTTCCACTTCCACCACCTGCCTGGGAGGCAGGAGCTCCACTGTAGCAGCACCACACTGCAGTGAACATTGGCTTCATAAGAGCTCCCAGGGGCAACCACAACTCCAGCCCTCTGAGACCCTGGGGAGCTGGGCACCTGCCCAACCCTCCCCAGAGCACCAGGAGCACCTTGAGCCTCCTAGGTACCGCCACAACCTTGTCACCTGCAGAGCAAGGAACAGCTCTACCAGCAAGACAGAAGCTGCTTTGCTGTCCTCAGTGGAAATGACATTGCAGTGTGTTAATTAATCCCAGGAACGTTACTCTGCTGCCAAACAGCTTCATGCTGAGAAGAACAGCAGCATTGTACTGTCCTGCAGGGAAAAGGCCGAGGCATCATCAAAGGCTATTTCACATTTCATCCATCTTATCTGGATCTTTCATATGCAAACAATAAAAAGCTTAAGATAAGTTGAGCTTTGTTGTCTTTCATAAAGAATAAGAAATAATGAGTTGAATTCTCAGTTAAACGTGAAGGGCAAAGGTATTTAATTTAAAAACAACCCCAAGAACCATCCTCAGGCATAAAGGTTACATTCCACCAGCTGTGAACCATCACAGCTTGACATTTGCCTGACCACAGTTACATCAAGCTACCACAACCTGGTTGAAGCACCAACAAAAGCAAGCACCAGCCTCTCCTCTGGAGGAGCAGGACCTAAGCTGGCAGGAAGGCAGTTGGCAAACAGGGAAGGGAAGCAGTGCCTGCAGAGGAGCTCCCTGCACTCATCTTCCATCAAAAGGCACTTTCAGGTGGAGTGGCTCAAGCTGATCTGCAGAGATACGCAGCACACAGCAGCACCCTGGGGATCACTAGGTCTCCCTGCCAGCTTCTGTCAGAAAAACATTCTTATTCCCACCAAAATGACTGTATGATGCCTCCCAACCCTCTCACCACCTTTATTACCATCAAGGACTTCCAGCAAGCACTAGTCTAACTTGCTTTGATATGAGGATCTGTGTCTCTGGGGGTTTAACTCCTACTCGGCCTACGGGCAGGAGGAGAGATTGCACTCCACCTAACTCAGAGTTTGGGCAGAAAACCACAGCT
Source organism: Galbula dea (assembly GCA_013399015.1). Classification (NCBI taxonomy): domain Eukaryota; kingdom Metazoa; phylum Chordata; class Aves; order Piciformes; family Galbulidae; genus Galbula; species Galbula dea. The sequence goes on from VWZX01002114.1 coordinate 710,040, forward strand.
CACAGCACCTTGCTGAGGCACAGGGGGAAAGAGCACAGCCCCCCAAGGCACTGTGCCACTCTCCTGGGGCAGGACCTCACAACAGAAAAGCCACCTTACGTTATCACCTTCTGCACCAGCTGACCCTGGCAAAGTCCATCCAGTCACCAGGACACCAAATAACAACCCACAACACATGGTTCAGCCTACAGATGAACTGACTGACCCAAGATCCACATCACAGTTCCATCCTCTCCCAGAGCTCAGCACGTTCTTGCCCACAAAAGGCAGCAGCTCTCCTCCTGGTCCAACCCAGCCTTCCCAGCAGGGTTACTGGGACAGTCATCTCCCTCCAAGCCAGAGCGCCCAGCATTCCAGAACACATGCAGGGAGGAGAACCTCTGCCCTGCTGTAACAATCCAAAATCCACTGACAAATAAAAAACCAGAAAGCCTTTCACCTACCTGAGCTCCTTCTGCCTCCCTGCCCCAGAGCAGATCACCTCACTCCACAGCACCAGCAGCCATTGCTGCCCAGGGCCCTGCCCCAGCCCAGCTGTGCCTCATCACCCCAGCCAGCAGAGCAGGATTGATCCCACCTGTGAGGCCAGACCCTGCTGCCCTCAGCAGCCCCTCCCAGAACACAGGAACCCCAGTGTCCTCAGCAGCTCCTGCACTGCAGACACAGGAGTTCTCCAGCCTCTACCTTCCTGTGAGGCCTCCACTTCTGCTAGCTCTCAGCTCTGCAAGACTGTACTCATGGATTCCTTTTCTTCAAGGGCTTAAGCTGATAGAAGTTACCTAGAACAGGTTAAAACATATTGTTACTGTGCTCAGTCAATGCTAAGTTGCCTCACAAACACCTCCACAGGGCCAAGCCCTACGGGTTGTGTGCTCTAGGGCAGTGGTCAGTGTCTGTACTGCAAGGCCAGGGACACCCACCCAGTGTGGGGACTGGCAGCTCCCCACAGCACAAGGATCCACCCAACCTGGGGGACCTGAGAGCTTCAGGGAATCTGATCAACAGGCAGAACTGGCTGGAGAGCCAGGCTGAGGAGAAGGCCCACAGGCAGTGCCTTGGCACACAGCCTGGTCTGAATGCTGAACTCACACAGCCATGTGAGCCAGGCTTATGTGTTAATGAAACAGGCCACTAATTGCTTCAGCAAGTGCTAATCTGTAACTCGCAGTCAGGTCCCAAATCAGTGAGGTGCATCATCATCTCAGTAGCAGCTCTTAGCCCAGAACAGCTCTCCTTGCCTCTGTCAGTGTTTCTCTGGTGTCTAAACTAATGCCCATGATTCCTGACTCCATGCTGGCTTGGAGCTGTAATGCAGAACAGGCTGTTCCACCATCTCCAGCATTTTGAAAGGTATATTTTGTATCTGGTTTCCTAAATGAAGTTTCAGTTTTCATCTTGGAATCATTATCCACTGACCTTCCCATCTGCACTTTGTCTTCCCCATTTATCCTGCAGAAAAAGTAATGACACACAGCATCCAAGCAGTGCTGCAATGGAAGTTAACTTACAGCTGGGGCCAGTTTAAATAAATTAACAAAGAATTAAAACAAAGGACTAAGAAAATGAGAGATGTAACTGCCCACATGCACATATGAAACACAGTGTGCACATCATGGCACTGTTGACTTTTGGGTCTCAACTCTTTCTGCATCAAATTCCAGCTCCTGGAAACAAGGGTGACAGAAAAAATCTCACCTTAAGCTTTTTTAGTATGATCACATGGTGATTTTAGAGAAAGAACTAACAGCTCTGGCGTAAGTGCAAGGCATAGAAAGAGCCAAACTCTAAATATAACTAGAGCAAAACACAATTGCTCTCATTACTATTTCATATTCTTGCAGTCTGCAAACCAATCCCCTAATCTGTGGTGCAAACTCACACTTCCCTGGCAGTACCAGAAGTGCCCAAGCACACTGAGGCAGACTGGTAACTCCTGGAGCCAGGCTCTTAGGGCAGGAGTGCTGGCTGGAGCCCAAACCCACTCCACTGGAACCTGAGAACCTCCTTACCTAACCTTACACTTTTAGGCTGGAGCCAACAGCAACAAGAGGAACATTTAATCCAGAGCAACTTGTTTGTCTCAGTATAAAGGCATCTTTTATTACAAACAAATCAAGTAAACCAGAGCATAGAATCCAGATGTACAAAGTGCTTTTGAGTTTTCTGAACCTTCCTTCCATAGGCTCTGTAACAACAACAGTTCAGGTCCAAGCTCCTGAACCACACAAAGCAGAATTCATGACCACTACCTCCTGGTGCAGGTACATTTGAAGTGTATGCAGCAGGCATTTCCACTCAGGAACTGCTCCTTTATTATCTCATTGGCAAATATTGCTTCAGGGTGTGGGAAGACACATTTCCAAGTAACACAGCCATCCATTGCCTTGCTTTGGAGTGGAGATAACATGCACAGGAAAACAATCTGACATAAATAAATCCAAAAAGACAAACAGCACATTTCAAAAAAGATTTCAGCTCTAGCTGACATAGTAAAAAACCTCTAAATCTTCCTTGTATTTACAAAATACAGATTTGCACTAGCATGGACAGCATTACAAAAATAATTTGCTTCTTGCCTATGAAGATCATCTCTTAAAAGAAGTCTCAGAATAAATAGCCACAAAAGTTATATTTCATATTTTGTTAATTAGGGCTGAGGTTCAAAAGTCAAATCCTACAATCATATACATGTGTGTGATTTAATATGTACAGGAAAGAGGATCTGACCTCTGTTATCTGAAAGTAACAATAAATGTGCAAGTGCTGTCTAGAGCATGAGCTGGCTCCTCCTTGGACTGGTGAGCTGCAGAGCCCTTGCACCTCTTTTGGCTTCATGTGGGAACACAACCCCAAAAATATCTTCATGGTACCGCTTCTGGCTCTGGAAAAACAGAAAGGAAACCCAGGAGATTAATGAAGGACAGTTAGCCCCTCCTGTGTCACAGCTGAGAAACCCAGAGGCCTTCTGCATCCCTAAGACTGGTTCTGTGGCAGTGGACTGCTGATAAGGGGACCCTAGCTAAACCCCAGAGACACATGCTCTGGGACTCCTGATAACAAAAGGGTCAGCAGCCCCAGGCACTGTCTGCAGTCAAGGGCTCACTGCTTTCTGAAGCTCACTTTCCTCTGGTGGCATTATAAAGTCTCAAACTCTTGGTGTTCCAGACACTGCCAAGCTAATGTCCAGGCCCCAAAGAGAAAAGTGGTGACTGTAAGAGAAGAACATCCTATGTGACCCTTATACCCTAAGCAAACAGAAACTGCATTTCCCATGGTGGTGGCTGGACTAAGCTGATCACTCAGCGCTTTCTCCTTGTGCACTCTGCTGAAACAAAGCTCATGGCAGCTCACAAAGACCCTGAGTGTGACTTTGAAGCCTCCTGGAACCCATCCTGGAAGACTGTCTGGAGCAGAGCATACCTTTAGCTGGAAGAAATACTCCTCTGCCTGCTGCTCAGTGAGGCTCAGGGTTTTTGCAAGCATTCCCTTCAGAGTCTGGGCAACATCCTTGGCCATGCAGACGTCTCCACAGACGTACACGTGCCCTCCCCTCTCGTGCAGGAGGTCACACACTGTGGTCTCCAGCTGGCTTTGAAGAATGTCTTGAACATAGACCTTGGAAACAGAAAAAGGAGCATGAGACAAGGCTTCTTCAACACTGCTTTGGCTACTGGCTTTTCTAAACTCAATGTGTGTCTAAGCAGCAAGGTTCCAAATGCTCTATCTCAGCTGTGTGCTGCACCACAGCAAGGGAAAAGAAAAAGGTCTTCATGCTGTCTTTACAAGCCACAGCTTGGGAGGCTAGAGCTGCCTTCCTCAGCAGATTAAGACTTCTTTTACAACTAGTTATGACTGCTGAAGTCTCCTAACTTGCCAGGAGAGTAGGACAGCTCAAGAGAGGATAGCTTAAGTGCTGCTGTTTCCTCCAATCAAGATTTCCTCTATGCAGAATTCATGTCCAGGGTCACTTGGTCACTGAAATGGTGACAAATGACCAGAGCCAACTCATTTCTAACTCATGGGCTAATCAAACCCTGCAAAATGTGAGGTTTCAGAAGATGTTCCAGCTTCTACTTTCCAAGGCTGCTTGCACTTGAAGTGCCTCTCTGTACAGCAGGGAGGGTGTGTATCTCCAGAGCTTGTCTGTAGTGAAGTTCCCAGTGGATTCTCCTGCTCTGAAGGAGGGAGGCCTCCTGTCACTTGGGCACAATACAGTGAAGCATCATAGTATCATAGTATTGACTGAGCTGGAAGGGACCCAACAGGATCATCAAGTCCAGCTCTTAGACCCACGGAGGACACCCCAAGAATGACAGCAAAATGTTAGCAATTTTAAAATAACATCATTAAATTGAGCCCAAATCTTAACTTGAGGGACCACTGGAAGGAGCCAACCCTAAAGGACAAAGGAACCAGCCTCACTTTAGCCTTGCCAGGTTGCCTGGAGTAAGCTGTGTAGACTCCTGTAAGGACTCCCTTCCTCTGCATCTCCTCAGTTTCTTCTCTGTAGATGTGATCCAGCTCTGGCTGCCGGCAGCCAAACACCAGTGTCATCTCCCCACCTTTGATCCCTGAAACCAACAGAGGAATTGCTTTGGTCCTTCCTGGGTAAGGCCTATTATGTCTCACACTATTTCCACTGAGGGTCCTATTGTCACAGTAGTCTGTTCCACACCTGGAACATTGGGTTCAGTTTGGTCCTCACTAGAAAAGGTGATCTGGAGAGGCTGGGCAGGATCCAAGGAAGGGCCTCAAAGATGATCCAAGGACTGGGAAGCTGCCCTATGAGGAAAGGCTGAGAGAACTGGGTTTGTTCAGCCTGGAGAAAAGAAGGGACTTAGGGGAGACCTTATCCCCATGTGCCAGTATTTAAAGGGTGACTACAAAGAAGATGGAGACTGCTTTTCAAGGGGTCACATGGAAAGATGAGGGACAGTGGGTACAAGTTACTGCTGGGGAGATTCCAACAAGAGGAAAACTCTTCACAATGAGAACAAACAGCTATGGGAATAATCTCCCCAGAGAAGCGGTGGAGACCCCAGCTTTGGACACATTTAAGATTCAGCTGGACAGGGTGCTGGGCCACCTTGTCTAGACCATTTCCTAATTAGCCTTTCTCAGTAAACCCCTGAGAAAGAGAGTGTGTGTGTGTGTCTGTGTGTGACAGCTTCTAATATTAGTATCTTGCAGTAGGATTGAACCTACCCAAGTCCTTGGAAAACTATGTGGAATCACCTGTGGGAGCAGGCTCCCCAAACAGGCTGATGCAGGCAGACCAAGGTGTCTCCTTGATATGGTAGCCCCCACCTGAGCACCTGAGGCAGTCACTGAACCTACAGCATTTCCAAGGACACACAGGCTGCTCCCTCCATGTGAGCAAACATCTCAAGACTACCCAGATGGTCTCAGGTGGGACAGGTTAGCTGTGTCAGTGCAGTGTTCAGTCAGGCTTGAGATGACAGATTTCTGCTGGGTTTACTTGGCTAATGCTTCTGAGTGTCTCCATCTGTAGAAATTTTGTCTGGAGGGCTAGGGATGTCTTCTGCTGCTGGAGGAGTTATGGCCTCCCCTTGTGGCAATCCCCTAAGTACCTTTCTTTTCCAAGTCATAGAGACGCTGCAGCCAGAAACTTCTGAAGGGAGCAACTCCCGTCCCGGGGCCGATCAGAAGGCATGGCCTGCTTGGCTCCTCTGGCAGGTGGAACTCATGAGCACTAAAACACAAACATGTATTCATTAGGTAATTGGTTGATGACTGACATCTCACTGTCAGCCTCCTGAATGATTCTGAGCAGCAAAGCCTAAGTTATCAATTAGAAAACAGTATGGGGCTCAACCTGGTGACAATTGCTTCTTGCTGCCTCAGGTCTGCTTGCCGCAGATCCTAGTGGCCATGCTGACCCTGGCAGTGGTGCCATGCAGATGGGACCCTCTCAGGCTTTGCTACAGATCTATGATCTTACCCAACATAAGACATGGTAAAGGATCTCATCTCTGGAAGAGAGGAAGCTCTCTTCCTACACTCATCCAACTTGCACTCACCAGCCACTCAGGTTTCACAAGCAAGCAATGGAAACAGTCACTGAAGAAGGTGAACTAAGAACTGCTGGCTTTGGGGCTGTTTTTCTCCTTCTCTTTTTCCTCTGTCACACACTCACCTGCGTACAAAGCATGGAACTACTGCATTGAGAGCTACTGTGTTCAGCCACGTGCTGCAGACTCCATGGTGCAAAGGCCCTTGTCCATCTAGTGAGAGCAAAGGAAAACACCTCTGTCAGTAACCAAAAGCTCTCCAGTTTTGAGAGCACAGTTTATATTTAAAACTGTGGTTCTAAAATAAGTGTACATCTAGTAATGACTTATAAAACAAGGATACACTGATGATGATGCAGGATTTTAGCACATGCTGACACAAATGAACACTTGCACTGCAGCATACTGTTCTGCACTTATCACAGTACAAACTGCTTGTTACAGATATGCTTCCTGCCATATGGCAGACACAGTTATTTTCTGAACCATGATGCAGCCTAAATATCATTTCATTAAGAGACAAATGAAAACAACAGCTCATTACCTCTTGTCTTGTAGCTTACAACTGCAACTGTCAGATGAATCTCTCTGGGTGTCAAGTCACAGGAGGAGCTGACAGAATAGTACCTGGGTTTCAGAAATGGCAGCTGAGTCAGCAGGAAAGCTGTTGGGACCTCAGCAGAAGGAAACTCCTCCAGGACTTCCAGGATGTTTGGGCTGTTGTAAAACTTCCATTTATTGTACTCTTCTGTGCTCTGAAAGCCAAAGGCCACCATCACAATGTTACCAGGCTATGCTGAGTTCAGGAGAGCAGGGATATTTGAGATGTCACTTATAAATAAGACTCCTGCTTTACATTCAGTTGAACATGCAACTCACAGAGGATTCTCAAAGCTTTGCCTAGACCAGTACTGGGGTTTCCTACAAAACTGTTTAATCTTTGAAAAGAGAAGTTCAGAATATCTGCTATGATTTTCTCAGACACCAGCTCTCTCAGTGAGGATGTAAAACCAATGTACAACCTGTTTCCCAACCCCCTGCTATGGGCTGTCCACAACACTGTATGGGCCCAGGGCCTGATACCTACTGAGCCTTGCTGAAGCCAGCAGGAGAAGCAAGCACCTACCCACACCTATGAGTCACTGCTTACTTAAATGACATACTCCCTACCCTCATGGTACCCAATTCTGACAAGAATAACTCCCAGCTCCCTTCCAGCCCCTCCACCTGCAAACTGCAAAAGCTCTTCTAGTGGTGTATCACCAGGAAGCACCACGAGGTAGGCAAGACAAAGAGGCAGGCAAAATGAGCCACCCACAACCACACAGGAAACATCAGATCTGAAGAAGCCTCTTGATTCCCACGCCCAAGCTGAGCCACGAGCCCACCCTTTCTCTCACTGTGGTTGGTTTTGTAAGCACACAAAATATCTAACAGAGGGACACAAATCAAGCACAGTCACTGCAAGAATTTCTTAAGCTTCTGCTACAGAGCAGAAGGGCATCAGATGGCCCAGCACACCCACAGTACTTCTGATACAAATCTAGCCCTAATCTTTACCTGACACAAAACTTCCAGTCTCTGCTTGTCTCCTTCTGCTGTTACCAGCTGGGAGAGTTTTTTTAGCAGCTGTTGGGAGGGTGGAGTAGTGATATCAAGCAAGTATGTCAGAGCCTCAAGGAGTGTGCAGGCTGGAATCTTTTTGTCTCTTGTCCAGCAGCCACCTGGAAATGAGGGAAATAAACGAAGCCTTTGCAATTCTCACAGCATTTGACAGCTACAGAGCTTTGCAAAACTCAGTGTCCTTCAAAACATGACTTCAGACTAGGATGCAGCAGGCCTAGACCACAGGGCCCTTTGAAAAGGAGTTCATGTGAGGTTTCAAACTTTCTGTAAGGGCAGAGGATTGCATGATAATGATAACAAACCACCACCTTAAAATGAAGCGTCTTTCATCTGAGGAATCATCTTTCTGTGAGTCAGGATCCTACCAGTTAGCAGGGTATTGCTGCTAGGAGGGGGAAGGTGGTCATGACATGGAATCTGTGCTGGGACTCTGACATGTAACAATAAGCACACAGCTGAAGAATGGAATTGCAGTCAGTGCCAGTTCAGCAACTGAATCACAAACACAGTCAGTCTAGGCCAACTCTGCAAACACTAGTGAAGTTACTGGGGACCACCAGAGTGGGCAAAGTCAGAACTGAGAATTAGAACCAAAAGCATCAACAGAATCCTATGGAAACGTGAGAAAAGGATAACAGAGCCACATTCAGGCTACAATAAACCTCAGGAATCTTGGAGAAATCTGTCAAACACCCTCTGCAATTTCACCTAAAGGGAACCAACTTACCATCAGAGCAGGTTTCCAGTCTGACAGTCTGATCAGCTGGAGGGGCATCCCTGACACGAGCAATGAGGCCATGGACCAGCTCTGGCTGGTTGCCTGGGAAAATCCCAATGTGCTCCCCAGGCAGGTAGTGCACCTCCTGACCAGCCTCACAGGACAGCTTCACCAGAATGGTAACTCGACTGGACAGAGGAAAAGAGAGCAGACAGATCCTGGTTACGCCAACAGGATTTCCCCTGGACTGCAGAAGAGGAATAAGCCTTGAGTGACACCTGGCAAGGGCTCCCTTGTGTTCATTACCAAATCACCTACTGCATGGAGACTTAGATAATAGCCCAGATAGGTGAAGTACTTGTATCAAAACAAACAAGATGCTGCAGTGCTGCCTGAGTTAAAGTGCCTGCAATCAGCCAGTGAAAGGAAGTGCAGCTCCACTGAAGACTGAATAGCTCCCATCTCACACCAGCTCAGAGGACTTCCCACAAGACAACTGTATCTAGAACAGGGATGAAAGAGACCTGCAGAGGATGTTGAAGAGCCATTCACAGATGCTGGTTCTGAGACAGACCTTAGCACTGAATATCCCTTTGTATTCCTCTGTGTACTGTCTTGTCTCAGCTGGCTTTGCAGTACAACTGAATGCAGCAGCTTCTTGCACTGTATCTTCTTTGGTTTTGTCTCCTAGGGGGCAACTCTGCCCCTAAATGAAGGAAACATTTACCTGGCATGTAGCAAGAGAGAGCCTGGCCTTCCACATTTAAAAGGTTTCAAAGGGCCATATCACAAAATGATTTATTTCCCTGCCCTCCTAGAGACTCCACTGAGAGCTCAGCTCCTGCCCCAGAGCCAAGAGCTAAGACTGTGTACGTTCTTGTGGTCTTGTGATAAGGATGTACTAATGATGGTACAAAACTTACATCTATTTCTTAATAACTGTGGGGAGATGTTTATAAGTAGGTATTTCAGATGTTTAAGATTTTAGTAAAAGGTAGTACTGCAACATTCAAAAGAGTGAGGTATCATACCTGGATTTTGAACTCTGAAGATTCTGTCTGAATTTCAGCTTCATGGGAATTATATCCTTGGCATGAATGTTTGCAAGTGCTGTTGAGAGAAAAGGACAGGACTCGTGGCAGTTCTGTGATTAGGTGTGTTTAAAAAGGCTTCAAATAACATGCAGAAAATAACTGAACCATGCTCTCCCTAGAATGCAAGATCCTTTCAGTCAGGTGTCCCAAATGCATGCCTTCCCTGGCTAAAAGTAGCTCATCTCAGCTTTTGTTCTTCTGGGGCTGTAAAAATGTATGCTAGTTCTGGTGTTCTGATGCTATTGTGATGAAAAGAGAATGATCTAAGCAATGTAAACCAATGTTTCTTTTTCTCTGACCCCTGTACTTTATGCACTCTATCACCTAGGAGGACCAATATCACTTCTAGAACACCTGCACAGTTCAGACCTATCTGAAGCAAAATGGGCAGAGGAAGAGGAAGGTGGGAGGCAGTACCTTTAGCCAAGTCCATAGGCTGAGGGTCAGGCACTATCCTGTAATTCTTAGGATCCCAGCTTTCATTGGTTGTGTACATCTCAGGCAACTGAATACTGTTTTTCCCAGGGATGTTAAAAATGTCACAGGCAGTCTAGAAAAGAGAAAAGGATTAAGGCTATTCACAGTAAAAAATTGTATTGTTAACACTGTCATAATCCTAATGAGGAGATATCAGTTTCACAGACTGCTATTTGTTATTGATTCTGTTGAGTTCAGTGACGTTATAGGGGTTCAGCCAGTCCAGTGAGGTTCCACTTGTACACCAGTATAGCTAAAAAACTGATCCACTTCAAAAAATTCTGACATTTGATGCTATCACCTTTGTTCATACTGAGCATTCCACTGTCCAAAAGGTTCATGGAGATTTATGTGAATATTAAACTCTTCAACTTGGGCAAGCAGTAGAAAAGAGGGGGGGTCAAAATTCAGATAACAATCCAGATGTTTGTTTTCCTTTGCTTTCCACCATTTTTATGGGATGCTAGTGAATACTGAAATCAAATGAATGAAGGAACTAAAAGAAGAGCTATTTCTATAGTCACCTTAAATGCCCTGACTGCCCACGTGCGAAAGGCTTCTTCTTGCCCATTGAGTTCATCTCCTTCACCAATTGGAGTGAGCTGAGAAGCCCCTAATTGGGCCAGTTTTTGGTCAATGGCATGAGCAAAGGCACAGAACTCTGGATACATGCTGGACCCCAGTCCAAAGACAGCATATCTGCAGAAGGAGATAAAAATGAGATCACTACGCTGTGCTAAATGAAATGCAAACTGACTCAAGCCCACGCAAACTGAACAAAGGATTCTCACCTAATCTTCTTTCGCAGCAGCTTCAGGGTGAGCAAGGAGTTCTTCAAGGTCTGGATAAAAATTCATAGAACACTTGAGGTTAGAAAAAATACTGAGATTTAAACCAGAAGTGAGAGTCTGCCCCACATCTTACTCAAGTACTTGGGGCAAATGAAAGGGCTGTCTTTGCTCTCAGTCTCATTCCCACTCCAGAGGGGTCAATTACCTTTCCGTTATTGGGAGAATCTCCGTTTCCAAACGTGCTAGTAACCACTAAAAGAAGTGTTTCTGTTTCCAGGTCACTAATGTTGTACTCATCCATGCACAGAATCTGAAGGGGAAAAGGCTCATGAGAAATTGCTGGCAGACATAAGAACTAGCATTAGATATGTCTGTGACGGTCAGACAACCGCTGACCAAATTTACAAGGCATGATGCCAAAGGAACACGAACCAAAGTTCTAGTCCAGCTTGCATTTAGCAAACATTCAAAGCACAGGCCTAGAGAATGACAAGGCTTGCTGCAGCTGATACAACTAGACAGACTTCTTTCTCTGTTTAGCGTGGATGATTTATGCTTACCTTAGTGTTGAAGGCACAGCTGAACAAGCTGCACAGATTGTTGGCCAATGTTTCGGATTTCCCGGTCTCTGTTGCATAGATCACAGTGACCTTGGCCCTGGCTGCCATTGCTTGTCTCAGGAGTGAAGATGCAAAGAGTACAGCCCTGGGAAAAAAATAATCAGACATTAATGTTAGTGTATCTGCACAGTAATTCCTATTGATTCACCAACAACCTAGGAAAGACTGATATTGAGCATGGGTTTTCCTTGGAAGATTGTTCAGGTGTTCTCCCTACTGCAATAACGATTAACAAAAATGGGGATCAGAAACACCACAAGAGTAGAACAGTTAAGACAAAGGCATGCAGACTCTTACTGAACAACTTACTTTGCCAAGATGCTAAACTTAACTTCTTTTTTCTTTGGCCTCCGGGTCTCATCGTGCCAGACATGTGTTTTCCAAGCATCCACCTTTAAAAAGACAAAAGGAAAGTTAAGTTTCAGGTAAGAAATGTAAAAAAATAACCACTCAACTTGCTTAACTTTGAAAGGTCCAGACTGAATAGAATCTGGAGATGCAATCCACTGTGTGCAATTAGGGATCAGTCTCTGCAGCACTAAATTGCATTTTACTTACAGCCTGAGAACTCAACAGAACTAAGATAACCTTCCACAACACAGTCAATATTTCCAGCTATTTATCAGCCTCTCCAGTGAACTTTCATTAACCAGAGCCTTTCATCTAGGCTTTGTCGGGTCCCCTATTATCACCCGTACTGCTGAAGTCATCTGCTAGAACCATATCTTTCTGAATAATGTGTACCTGGTAGTAATAGAAGGGAGTGAGGACATAGTTCAGCATCTCCTGGTGGAACACAGGAGTTATGCTCCCTGACATAGGAGGTACGATCCACACCCAGTCGGCCGGGCAGCCTCCTCGCACCCGGTACTCATTCTGCATGTACTTCATGAAGGACTCAGCAGCTGAGTGGTGATCCATGATAGTCACATTTTGTTTCTAAAACAGCAAAAAGAAAGACACATATAAAAAAGCCCATTCTGCTCTTCTTCCTGACGTAGCTAGAGTAATCCTTTTGCTTTGGTTAATATTTTGAGGACTTTATTCAGGGCTGGGAAATAATTACTATGGGCAACTACTCCACAGATAGCTGCTGTGAAACAATCACTATCAGCAGCTATTACCCAGCTACAGACCTAGGCAGACCTTTGATTAAGGACTCTTATGTCTTTAACATCAGCATTTTACCTCTCCAGCATGGGAGGGCATGCTGAAAAGCCTGATTCATTTTTACTCATCTTTCGTATTGTTTCATGTTAGATAGTGCAATTGTAAATAAGAGAGATGACTCCAATGGCCTCATGTTGATTTTGATGCTTAGACGTGTTAAAAAGATGAACAATCTTGCCCTTAACTTCCTTTTCTTTTCCTCTCCTTTCTGCCTTCACCTAAGAATTCTTTTCTGGCAACAACAGGAAATACAGGTTCCTCTCCTTTCCCAGGTGTAATTCAACAATAACTCTACTGGAACCATACTGATGACCTCTCCTGAGCACTAGTACATTGGCACTATGTTTGTAGAAAGCTGTTACAAGGGAAAGGAAGAAGGGACAACACTCAGTGTCTCTCCAGGTACCACACTCACTGACTTACCTGGAAGCTATAAAGCACAGCCACATTTATCTCCACAACAGCTCGGTCTTTCCATAAGGAGGAAAGTTTGTTTGTTTCCAGCCCCATTCTTCTCCCTACCTCCTATGTGTGAAAAAGAGAGAGAAAAGGGAAAAGTCACTTTACTATGTGGGACTTAAAGCTCACAATTTTTCCACCTCATCACATTAATATGCAGGGAAAAGTATTGCAGAAGGGGGAAGAACAGAGTCCTCAGATGCCAGCCATTGAAGGAAAAAAAAAAGGGGCAGTCATGTTAAAAACAATGCTGTTAATTTCAGAGAGTGCAGTTTCTCGGAGGAGCTCTAGCTAAAGGTAAAACCTCTGAACAGAATTAGTTCTGCTCTAACCCAAACCAGGACAAACTATTTGGAACAGCTACTGTCAGAAGACTGGACACAGTCCTACAGTCTGGCAGTCATAATCCTGGCAGAAACACAAGATGTCCTACAATGGTCAGGATATTGTCAGATTAGCACCAAAGTGCTGGGGTGATGTAAGCACAACACCCACCCCAGCAAAGACTCAGAGCATCACTTCTTCAAAATGCTCCACCTGCCCAGTCCACCCCCTCCTCAGACCAACCCAGCTCTGCTCCAGAAGATTACCTTCAGGATGTTGTAGCGCTGCACGTCACAGAAGTCTCGCACTCCTATCTCTGTCCCCATGTACCAGCCATTGAAGGGACACCCAGTAAATTCCAGGCCTCCTACCTCCAGAAGCATGTTGGCAACAGCAGGCAGTGCATACCACTTCAGATCTAACTCCTTGAACCATTCATACCTGTTAAACAAGTGTTTTGATTTATTACTTTGTGTCTTTTCCACCTTCAGGTGATAACCAGAGAGGTCCAGGAAGATAACCCTAGGAGAAGTGACCCCTGAGGCACAAACTGCATAAGTTCATGGCAGTTTTTGTTTGCAATGTGGTAACTGGGCATTGCCTGAGAAATAAATTGCAGAAGAGCGTTATAGAGTTCTGCAATCTGCAGGCTAGCCCCAGTGTAAGCATGAAGGAAAAAGAGACTATAAACATTGTGTTATGAGTGCAGTTGTGTTCTATAGGTGCATTACACTGGCAAAAGAAATTATGACTTTTAAAATTCTGAATGCCTGCAATATAGAATGGGAGAAAGAAAAGATTTCCAGCAAAATTGCTATTGGTTTCCTTCATTTAAATCTCATTGCATTGCTCTATCAGACATTTTCTCTCTCAGGACAATTTACCATGATTTCCTCCTAACAAAGAACTCATCAAATGACTGCCACAGGCACAGGCTAATAACCTGCCAAGGTGAGGCAGAGACAGTGCAATGACCTAAATCTCGTGTCCTTACTTTGGATGCTCCATTGGCACTTCCAGGACAATTCCTGGAGGGAATTCAAATATTTCTGGGTCTTGGCCATTTGCTTGGAGAACAAGTGGAACTACATCAAAGCGACCATATTTCGGCTTCCACCCAAGCTCGATGCACAACTGGAAAGAAAGGAAGGATATCTGGGGTTTAGGTAGGTTCCCTCCCTGCATCAGAAGACAGAAGAATGTTAGCCCTCTAGAACCTGCTGAGGGAAATTCTAAGTGATAAATGTTATCTTTCCTTTTCAACCAGTGTTGACGCATGTTGTTCAAGTACTGGCTGGGTCCCTGACCTAAGGGGAGCATTAGGCCACCCTGTTGTGAGATGGAAAGGAGTATTTCTGTATCAGGATTGCAAGAAATTATCTGCTCCAGTCTGCACCTAGAACCTGCGGGGAGAACATCCCGTTCACCCTTTAGCACCACAACTCCCCCCCTCTCTGCAAAAACAGGCAGAAGGGTTAGGGCAGATGGAAAGCAGCAAGCAGCTGTGGCTCTGCAGTCAGAACTGTACCTGTGTGAACTCCACACTGGCAGGGTCTCCCAGAACAGACCCATCTGGCATCTGATACCCAGCGTATCGGATGAGCTGGCTGTTCCACACACGGAAATCATGTTTCCCATCAGTTCTCTGGGGGAAGATGGTGATGGCTGATCTGCCCAGAGAGACAATCCAAGCCCATTACACCAGAGCAGCACAGCACAGATTAAGACATCGATCATTACCAACAGTAATCATTTCATATTTCTAAAATGAACACCAGTAGGCATAAAATCCTTCATCCTCTTCATCCCTGGATCTTCAAATCATCTCTTAGCCCCAAGAATTACTAAGGATTCTGTGACATCAGTCACGAAAGCTACAAAGTTTCAGATGGTTGATGGTACACATGAGAGGATCATGTAAGCACCAGCAGAATTAAGAGCAGACACAAGCTGTCAGAATATTCAGACAGACTATTCTAATTCTTATGTAGAGTTTTGATTCCAGCTCTGGATACGATTTTTGTCCTTTACCATTAGGAGACCTACCTTAAATTTCCATTGTTCGTGGCATACTGAATATGATGACAAATGTGCTCAAACATCTCCTTGGCTGTCTTACAGTTACGTGCATCAAACACCTATGTGTTTCCAAAAGAAAAGGAAGGAAGGAAAAAGATTCTGAAACAGTCATGGAAGCTCATGATTTTTCTTATACACTTAAGGAAAGGAAAGATTAAGGAAAAGAGTGAAAGGAAAATGAGTATTTCTCAATTTAATTGGAGCTGCACTAGGAAAGGTTTCTTGTTACTGGTTTCACATGCATCATTATCATATGTAACAATCCACCAAGGACCAAGACATGCACCTGGTTCATGACACAGTTGGTTCCTACCCTAGCACTTCTACACGTGTTCAGTCAACTAAGCAGCAGAGAAATACACAAACAATGCTGATATTATGATATGTGCAGGAGTCAGTAGTCCTCAGCTGAAGTAACTGGCATATTTAAGCAAAGGAGATTCTTCTGATTTACAGTAAATGATTATCTGGCCCCAGAGATCTAGACTGATAGGTTACCTGCAGATTGGACCACTGGATTCTCCCAATACACCTAGGTGCATTCCTCCAGGCCTGTTTGGCAGCAAAGGTCAGTTCATCCTTTGTCAGATGGTAGGTTCCTGTTGTTTCTATCTCCTGGGTCACTGCTTCCAGCCGAGCCAGGTGTTCTGCTATTTTTGGCCTTTGGAACAGGAAACAGCCATGAAAAGAAACAATGAGAATGTCATGACTTAGAACTGATTCAAACTGCAGACATTCTCCTTATGTTCTGGGTCAAGAAGAGGACAGGCACTGCTCAGGTCAAAGCTTTTGAGCATCCTTTTGCATGAGAAGACTTCTAATTACCTTGCTGATTATTTGCCAGCATGCGGGCAGAGGATTAGCATCCGTGTAGGCTGAGGTTTGGCAGGTTTGGATAGACAGTGAGAAACCTGTTCCTGTTACAAATCTACACTCTCTGGGTGCAGGTCAACATAAAATATCCACCTGTTCCCCACCTCTCCTCTACTGCACCATACTTTTGTCCCCAAAGCAAAGCTGTTTTCTGTTGCAGCAGCCTAGGGGCTGAGACGTGTATCAAAAAGCAGGGGGTACTGTAGGCGAAGGGATGAGTTCAGCACGTAGGACTCTGACTGAGGACTAATGAGAAGAGTTATCCCTAGCTTCAGAGTTTAGGAACAGTCCTTACTGAGCACAAGTGACAGAGTTTACTAGCTTAGTGTAGAAACTAACACACCGGAAATGTGTTCCCCACCCAACACACACATGGATTGATCAACTCTCCTCTAAGTTTTCAGCTCAAATTTGGATTTTCTAGACTGGTTTGGAAAAAATTGTCAAACCACAAGCAAATGAAAAGTGGAGAACAGGCTAGCTTCAGTCCAAAAGTAGGATAGTAGTGACCGCTGTCCCATAGTTCTATTACTTTCACAGGGACACAGCTCTTCTGAGCAAAGTAAGTAGGATTTTCATTCCTAAAAGGAAGTGCTAAGCAACTCCTTTGTCAGGGAAACCAACTCTAAAATTCTTTAGTTTGATAACAGAGAATGAAGTCAAAACATTCAGAAATATTTATCACAGCACAGACAAAAATTGTTTTGTTGGCTTACAGGCAGAATGAAAATAGCCTGCACTGTCTGAGAGTTTTCACATTTCCAACAAGATGAAAGATCAAGGGCCAGCATGTAAGATAGTGTGAATCACTGTGATCAAACAGCCAGGGACAGAAGCACAGAGATGTGCAAAAGTAATGTGCTGGCAAGTGAGTGCAGCCTGTGTATAAGACAGTGTCCTTCAGAAAGATTCAGAAGGAAGAAAGCTTTGTAGAAGAGTTCAAAGTGTCTAAAGAAGTAGCCATTATGGGGCTGAGTTGATTTGAAAGTCTAATAATGTTTTAGGATGGGATGAGCAAACACTGAATTCTCACTTGAAAGTTTGTCATGTGAAAACTGTGTCATTGCAAACTCTTGGACCTCAACCAGCTGCTCCAGCTCTCCTGCAATAAGATGTCTCTGTACCATGTCCAATTTTGGAAAAACACAAAGCTCTTCTCTGAAGCTAGAGCATCCCTCTCAGCATGCTCAGCAAGCTTATGTTGATGATAGCACAGAGCAAGGTTGAGAAGCAAGAGACTGGCCTTCCAGCCCTTGACTAAAGCCTTGAGAGTCAAAACAGAGAAGAAAAGAACACAGAGCAAAGATACTTGGAACAGCACAAACCAAAAGCATTATCCACATTATTCATGACTACGACTGAGCTGAGCTGGAGCTAATCCCATTAACATCCAATGTTAAAAGCCCAGAAAGTAACACTCTGCAAGAGTCCTCCTGAAGCTGTTCACTGTAACTGTACTGTCATGGAACAGACCAGGAGGGACAGGGCTGAGGAATGCACTGTACAGAATCCATTGGTATTCCCAAGGCCTGGGATTGGCAGGTACAGGACATGTAGTGCGTAAAAGTTCTATTTACCTTTCCTAACAGTCTGGATCTACTGTTTAATGCATGCTGTGTATAGCTACCACTAGCTGTGAAGAAACCAAACACTCCTATCATTTCTATACCTACCTACAGACAGGTAGGTAGACAGAGGACCTGTACATCAAAAGAGAAGGTAAAAGTGGCTTACTCTTTAAATGAATTGTAGTACTGCTTGATAAAGTCTATTGCCTGAGGTAAGAGCTCTGCTGGTGGAACTGGCCCATCTCTAGTGCCTTTCACCAGACCCTTTGGGGTCATGAGTGCCCCTTGGCAGGCTTTGGTCCTGCAGCTGATAACCTGAAAAGCAACAAAATGTCAAAAGCCAATGTTGCTCTCTCCAGCTTTCCAAAGTCATGCCAAGTCCCTGTTCAGGTTTCCACATCTCACCTCCTTTGCTGTCAGGTGTAGTGTGTCAAGAAGGCTGGACCCATTTTCTAAGTTTCTCACTTTTACATGTCTTGGACATCTTGATATTTGGTTTGAAGCTTTGATACCATTTTGGGGAGGGTTCTGGACAGAGAAAAAATAAAAATAAAAATACTTATTGTCTTCAGACCTATTCAATACCTTAAAGCTTCATTTTACATTTTATATGACCATTAAAATGCTACAAATTAAATTCAAGACACTAGGTACAGATATGATCTTCTCCTATGTATTTATTCATTTGGGTACAAGACTAGTGACCTAACTCACAACTTGACTGAAATGGGAAGAAGCCTATTTTTGTACTCATCAAACAGTGTCTGTCACCTTTTACATTTTAGAAAGGCATCTTACAGCAACAGTGGCAGTCTCAGGGAAACACTGAAGCAGCCAATTCTAGAGCAGGGACATGTTTGCTACTAAAGGCTGGGTTTCCAAAGGTGAATAGAGGAAGCAGGCACTCCACTCCCCCTGGGGCTCCTCTCACCCAAAGTCCTACCAAAGCTCGTTTTGGTTCAGAAAAGATCTTTCAGCCAGAGACCTCAGAGCACTCCTAACCACACAGAAGCACAGACAGCAGTAAGCACAAGCCATGTGGAGTGTTAGAGCAAACAGACCTCTCTCCCATCGCTGCCCTTCGCTGAGGTTACAATAGGTGGCATCTCTACTCGCTCCTTGCTCAGGTTGTACGACTTGGCCTCAGCATTTTCTAAGCTTTAAAAGAGAGAAAGGCAATTCAGTATCATGCAATGTGCTTAGTTTTTGTTAGCTTTACCTGCAGCATCAGTGGGGAATGCTCAGAGCAGTCTCTGAAAGATGCACCGAGTCAAGAAGCCAACCATCCGCAGCAGTGAGGGGGGGGTGGAGAGGACTAGGAGTCAACAGTAAAGCTTAGACACAAAAGCTTAAATGTACCTTACCAAATCAACACTGCCCAGTGACCCCCAGGGACAACTGCTCTTCAGTTAATCCAGAACCCATGGCACAGAATTACCTTTCCTTTTGAAATGAAGGAGAAGCTATGAAGTTGTTAAAAGACAAGGCTCTTACCCATGGATCTTCCTGGGTTTCTCCACATTGTTATTGATGTCCTTCTCTTCAGAGCGGCTCTTAGCAGGACGAGGTTTGAACACAAAATGCCATGGGCACAACATTTTGGATGCTTTATTTATGATTGTAGGTCACAGTGCTGAAATCTTGTTTTTGTGTGATGTGGGAACACTTCTGTGGAGGGAGAACACCCAACAAGGTCAGTTTTTGACTAAGAAGGTAACGCCCTTTAAAAGGGCTCAAACTCAGACTAACTGATCTGAGCTAATTAACTTCCTGCTTTCAGAAAGGAAAACTACTTGACTCTTAAAGTCTTGATACTAAAACTAACAACTCCCCTTGTCAGTGTAATGCTGCAGCCATGCCTTAGCTTACAATACTGGCAAGAGAATTCCAAATGTCCCCCAGTTGCACAAACCAGCAGACAGCAGGATCCAAGCAAAACACATGGACACTTTACTTCCACGACAGGCATGCCCTGACGCTTGGGTGAGTTTAGGTTCTATGTTCTTCAAAAGTTTGTTAAGTGTTAAATGCTCTGCCAATTCACATGACTATCTGTTAGTTAGCAGTGTGTTGCCATGTTATTCACAGAGTAATGAAAACAAAATTGGTCTGCAAATGAATCAAAAAGTTCTGCAGTGTATCCATCTTCCAGAGACAAATGGAATCCTGAGGTTCTGAATTCTGCAGTTTGTAAGCTGTACCTACACCCAGCATACAGCTGAGTGCAACACAGATATCCATAAGAAAGTACAAAGTTTAATGCTATTCATTTCAATATGCATTTTCTGCTGTTTTCTGATGCTGCAATGGATTTCAGCCAGGGAAAGTGTGACAGGAGAAAAAGAGCGAACTAGTAAATTGCTAGGTACAGCAGAATTCAACTCAGTGTTTGAACCCGGTTTACAACAGAAACCAAAACTATATGTTTCTAAGAAATTTAAAGAAAGAAAATATAGATAGCCACATATTCCTGATGTAAATTGTGGGTTTGTTTTTTTTAATTTATATTGCTTTTTCAGTAAAAGTAAAATTTATATTGCTGGGCTCTCAAGATGCTGTCTGCTGTAAAATTACAGCAGAAAAGAAATCCATTCAACCAGCTGTGCAGAAGCTGTAAGGTGCCAGGACTTCTGTTACTCCAAGCAAAAGGAACAGTGTGCAATAAGCATCTCTACAATGACAAAATAGAAACAAATCTAAATTACTATTCTGTGATAAAAAAATGCTGCAGTGCAACTACACAGTCTTGTAGAACACAGAGAAAGAGAAAGGAAAGAAAGGAAGAGAAAGGAAAGAAAAGAAAAAATAAAAGTGAACCAGAAAAAAACTCATGAAAACATAGCAACAGAGAAACATCCCATGGTCAGAAAGGACCTTCAGGATCATCAAGTCCAACTGATAGCCCTGCACTACTGTTATCCCTAAACAATACACAAGAAGAAAAAATAAGAAAAGACTAAAATGAAAACTAAAAGAATAAGTGCAAAAATAAAAATGACTAAAAAGCAAAAGAAGAAAAGAAGAAAAAGAGGAAAGGAGAGTGAAGACACATACTCCATCCACTGGCATCCAGAGAAAGAACTTGCTTGCTTTTCAAGTTCTCCACCCCAGGGTTCCTCACATAACATTTACAAACTGTTACATGCACAAACCTTTAGATCAGCAGAAAGGGGATCAACTTTTCAGAGCAGGAGGATAGCTTGGAAATAGAGCAGGAGCCCGAGTCCAACACTTTCCTCCTAATATGGAAATAATTAAACAAAAACAGTAGAGTTTGCCATACATCACTTCCCTGGGAGCTGCAGTGGATGAGTGGCAGGCTGAGCACTCAGACACACTGCCTTACCGTGCTGCTGGCAGAGATTCTCCCAGCCTGCCAGGAGATGGACTGCTCTGTCAAAGTTTCTCTCCTGCCACCTCTCCCGCTCTGTATCCTTCCTGTGAGGCAAAAGCATTTTATACTGCTGGAGCACGTATGCAAAACAGCACAGTAAGGCTCCAGACGGACAGTGGTCAAAGGGGGAATCCCAAAGCGTCCTCCGCACGCACGGAGCCGATGTGCGGCGGCAGGATTACATAACGTGTGACGGGAGGGGAGGGCAGCAGCCACCGGCTCCTGATGTGCAGAGCATCGCCTTCTTCCTGCACTGCTGCAGCCTCGGCTGCTGCTTCTGCTCGCTGACAAGGGCTGTGGATCACACTCAACAGTCTCAGCAACCTTGCAGGCAACGTTTAAATGAAATGAAGTAAAAAGTCCTGAAAGAACTCTTCCAGGTTTCCCCCCCAGATGACATTCTCCTATACGTTAAGCTATCAGCTGTAGAAACAGAGTAAGCAACTCCAAGAGAAATTTCATAGAATGTTAGAGCTTCAGGGTATGGACCAGTAAAGCTTCTAAACAGGTGATTATAACTAAGGACAGGCACTTGAGATTTAACATAAATATGGTACTAGAAAAACTGGTAGGAAACTGCAACTCCCTGAAGTAAAAACCTACTCACACCGTGTTGTATGTGTGAAACCAGAAGGACAGCTAGATGATGGAGGTGGAAATATCAAATGATTTCCAATTTTATACAACATGTGGCCATTTACACATTACAAAACCAGATTTCTACCTGTGGTGTGAGAGCCACAAGCATTCCTGGAGCCAACAGTGGTATGCAGGACAAAGTGCTGCCAGGCAACTGCAGACTCAGAAGTGCTGTGGTATGCCAGGACAGTCTCAAGGATTTTAACCTCAGTTATTTGTTCGTCGGTACTATGTATGACTATTTTAAGTAAGCTGTTTACAAACTGAAGACAGTTCTTAAATCTGCTGACTAATGCAAGGTCAAGCAGTTACAATGATAACTAGAGAAAGATTTACAGGTGCTGACCAAAGATCTACAGAAACAGGGCGTAAGGCTGCAAGAGAAACAAGGAAACGCACGTCCTCCTTTCATCTCTCACATCTTGCTGTACAGGCTTGGGCAAGGCATTTTCTTCTTTCTGTGTCTAGTTTCTCTAATTAAAAATGAACAGTTAGAGCTTGAGCAAAGTACTCCTGGAGGTAAATCGAGTCATGTGTACTGTATATATGCCATCCAGGGTTGCTGGTGATGACTCTCTTGCAAATCAGACCAGTGTTTTCTGTAGTTTGAGTACTCACCTGCTTGGGTGTCCCAAACCCAGGAGTGTTTGTATTCACTCCTCACAAATGTCCACACTTCTCTGCCCTTCCTCTCACTAGAATTATCACTTGATATGCCTTTCTTTAAAATACTCCAGACATCTAATCAGCAGGCAGAAACAAGGTGTGAGCTGTGTGACCTGAAGCCATGTCACAAACGTCTACCTTGCGTCTGATCCGTGACAGCTCCCCCAAACCTCATAGACAGCTGTAATCACCCGAGTGTGAACCAAACTCTCTGCATCTCAGGGATCAAACTGAAAGGAAACTGAAGAACAAGGTTACACTCTTCACATTTGCTGAGTTTAAAAATTCTATTTGCATCTTTTCTTATTAAATCTGACCTTTTTCCTACAGAAGATGGGGAATCTTAATGTCTAGTACCATAAACCCCCCACGACTTTAGCAGAAATTGAAATGAATTCAATTATCTCCAATGGTTTCTAAG
Organism: Galbula dea; assembly: GCA_013399015.1. Lineage (NCBI taxonomy): Eukaryota > Metazoa > Chordata > Aves > Piciformes > Galbulidae > Galbula > Galbula dea. The sequence continues at coordinate 732,991 of VWZX01002114.1, forward strand.
CTTTTATTATTCAGCCTCCTTATTTCTCTGTGCTTGGAGACTGCTGGAATCAAGGAAAGGCTATGCAGGGATTGTATGTGGAACAATCAGACTTGGAATGACCAGAAGAGGAGAAACACCATCTTTCCTTAGGAGCACAGTTTAAGGATTGGCTGAGGTACAGCCGTTCAGGGAACTGCTTAATCACTCCAGTTCTTCAAAGAGGACCTGCTCTTTTAATCACACAAATCGATAATAAAACTCCTTCTGTGTAAGAACAAGAGAGCAGCATTCATTCCTCAGGTGGAGTCAGAGATTAACTACACAAGCTCACTGTGCACTCCTTCTACAAATACTCTGCACTGTCTGCAAAGTGCTTCCCTCAGAAAGCCAATTCCACACACGGATCTTATTTTTCACCACCACTTCTGCCTCTGCCATATCAAAACGCAAGAACTAGTTGCTTTTCTTGCATCACCTTTGATGAAAGAGGTGCCCTTTCAGAGCAGAGTGTCTGACCTATTCAATGGCACTCTGACCATGCTGTCATTTTGAGCTACATTTGGTTTTGTTTCTGACAAGGCAATGGTCTGTAGCCTCAACGATTTCATTCAAACCAAGTCACATTCTTTGTCTGACTCCAACATTCTGCATCAGCTCGGTAAGTTACATTCTTAAAACCATTTACAAACCAAGCTGTTTGGGAGGTTGCTTCTCTGAGATCTGGACACCTTGAGTCTCCAAAGAGCTACTGCACCAAGGCAAAGCTGATAGTAACAAGGGCTGATTTCCCTGACTTCATGTGACCCTAAAGAGACAGTGTTCCACTGTCCCAACTTTCCGTAAGCCAGCAGTGGTTTTTTCCTAACTCCCTTTTCCAGCTCATCTGTTTTCTCTCTACCTGAGGTGTCTCCACGATGATCTCCCAGAAATGCTGCACGCGATGTCGCGCTTGAAACACGACACTGGAGGCACCTCTGAGCCCTTGCTATCTTAGAAGCTTTGTTAAGGCTTCACATGCTCCTCCTGTGACAAGGATGAAATATTTGCAGTTACAAACCGATGGCTCTGTTCATGCATTTCCTTTTCCTGAGGAAGCATCTGATTGCCTTCACTGGCTGAACAGGAAATTTGGTCCTTAAAGTAGCAGTAACAAATAATGATTGAAAAAGGGTGGGAAAGGATCCCCACATGGCACCTCTTCCATCTCCCTGCCTCAGCAGCAGGACCAGCTACAACTAAGCCATCTCTGAACCACCAGAAAACAGTCACAAGTCACTATGAGGGGCAGCACTCACAGCAAGAAAGCTAACTAGTAACTAAAGAGGAGAAACCCAAGAGGACATCAGTCAGAATGGATGCATATGACAAAAGACCATTTTACACCATGGACATGGACTTGTGCTTTTCAACAAAATGCTTACTGCTACTTTCACACGTGGCCACTTTGTGGTACCAGTAAATCACCTGGCCCATTAACAACATTCATTCCCTGCCTGGTCCTTTTCTGGACTTGAGTGCTGTTTTCTCTACAAGCTATGAGACTTCATTTGTGTTTTCCAGCATGCTGCCACTGAGAGGAGCCTTAACTGTAGGAGAGGCTTAACTCTTGAAGAGACACAATTTCCCTGGCAATGCTTTCCTGTGTATTAGATACTTCAGAAGCTTTTTTAAGACAAGTGTTGCCTCTGTGATGTGCCCAGCTGCTGGTAGAATGTGGCTCTGAGCCACAGGAAAGCCCCTCTGTACTTTTTCAGCTCAGAGGTAAATAAATACACAAATAACGACAGGGGTGAGGGTTTGTGTCCCAGACTGGGTGCCAGACCACCCTTGGGCAGTATCTGCAAACTCAGTTTGCTAGCAACTTTGCACTTCTCATCCAAAAGCAGTGTCTGCAAAAAATGCATGGTTTAGTTCCCAAATTCCTACAGTAAATACCAAACACAGCAGAAATGGAAGAGAAAGCCTGTGACACATGGGTTGTGGGAATCCAGGAGCAGTGTGATAAGAACTTCTTAAAGGCTATACATGACCTGCTCCTGTGGGTTGTATATTTCAGTGCTTGCTCGTCTCCTGTGAGTACATTTCAGAATCAAAGTCCTTAAAGCTCTTGTGAGTGGAGCATGGTGAAAATATTCTGTACTAAAGGATGGAGACAGAAATGACAACTACAAAATGAATGTCACACATGTGAAGAATTACACAATAACATAGACTAGGAATTTCCACTTTCTTACACCTACTTCTTGAAACATGTAATGGAGACATGCAAAATGAAACTGGTAAGTTCAAGAAAAATGCAAGACTTCAGTTTTATCAATTGCTACATTTAATTTAGAAGATGAAAAAAGATGTTAAAAATAATTCTAAGGACATTCTTCTTTCCTTATGACATTCCACTCAAACACACACTAAAAAGGTGGTTCATGGAAGCCAACTCCCAGGCACTGTATGTCTTAAAATGAAGATTTAGGCAATGAAACAATAGAGCTTCTCACCAATTCTTCCTGCCTTTATGCTCTGGAACCTCAATGGACTCTGCTTTTATTGGAAGCTTCTGCTAGTTTCTGACAGAGAAAGACACAATAACAACACTAGTAAGTACTGTTAAAAAAGGTGTTGTCAAATACCTTCTCATATTGACTGCTGTTAATCATCTTTTCTTTACACTGGTTTGGTTTTTCATTTAGTTTGGATATTCCCTCAAGCTCTGCAAGATGGCAAAACTGTCCCTTTGGTTTAGTGTTTTGATTGCTCACTGCACCTTCAAGGATGTAAACAATTTACCATTAACTGTAGCATCTTCTTCACTGGCCTCTTCATTATTCTGAAAGGTTCTTTATGAAGCAGGAATAACAACTTTCTATCAGAAGCAAAATAAAAGTCTCAGGTCTAGGCACTTTAAAGGAGGCAAATACAAGTAGGACCCCAAATCTACTGACTGGACTCCTTTTCAGATTACATGCCAAGTGATGCAATAACAGGGCAGGGTGGAAAATTTCATGATGTGAACATCTGCAAGCAAAAGAGAAAGTTAAGGAGAGTGTTAAAATTACAGTGCTGTGCCAGTAAACCCATCCCTTCCTGTCTGCTAGCTCTAAGAGTCAGGCCAAACTGAAAAGTGCAGTTGTAACAAAACCCCCTCACCAGTCACCCCTTCCAAAATTCCCATGTGTGCCTGTTAATAAACATCCACAAGGAAGTGAAAGAGGGACAAAGCAATCAGACAACCAATAACCCAATCTTCTTGTGCCTGGATGCACGTTGTCCCCAGCAGCAGTGACTTCTGAAAGCCAGTGACTCACTGCCAGGCTCACCAGGCACAGCAGTTAAGGGCTAGTGACTGGCACAGGAAAGCACAAAGTAAGGCAGCCCTTGGCAATTGCCTGGGTGCAAACCCAGTGCCCTGAGGGTGGCTGCTGGGCTACGTGCACGCTGGGCTGTGGGCCCTGTGCTCCTCAGCATCCTTTCATTATATTTAGCCAGCTGAAGATGTCACTGTCTGAAGCACAAGGAAAAGGCACAGCAGAGAGTTTGCTGCCTCTGTGCCTGCAACTCACACTGATCACAGCAGAATGGAAGGAAGGATGACATTCAGGTTGTCTTGCTTGAGAAATAGCAGTGAACTACAGAATTGCAAACATGTTCTCATCCAGTAAAAGCCTGGGCTGAGGGAGAAACTCCCAAATGAAGTAAAGAAGCACTGGCTGGTGTCAGCAGGATTCAACATTTCCAGTCAAGGCTAGCTAACAGAAGAGATTTAAAACCATCCATAAATTTCCAGGCTAAACCAAGGAGGAGAATATTGAAGTACTACAGTAACTTAAGTCCTGAAAGCTGAAGACATCTTAAACATAAAGGGAAGAGAAGCTAAAATTCAGCCTAAGAAATCAGGAGGACTGTTTTTAAGTGCTATAACTACATTCTGCTTTTTTGTGCTGTTTTTCATCCAAAAATATTAAAATACTGCTAAAACAAAGTTCTGATCTCACAGCACAATCCCTGAGCACAATGTGAAGGAACATCAGCCAGTTGTAGTATCATTTCTCAGGGGTCTATGCTAGATCTATTATCAAACCCATGCACATCCAAAGGAACTGCTCCAAGCCCTGTGAAGGCAAATAGAGTGCTACAGCTCTGCAGGCTGATTTAGTCACTCTGCAAAATCCTTCAGGAAGTTTTTAAGTCTCTGCTATCATGGAGAGTGGATCACGCTCTTCAGCTTAACAGGCCTTACCTTATCAGCAATTCACACCAAATAAACATTGTCAGTCTGAGCAATGATGAAGGCTCTTAATCCAGTGTTCCACCACTGATTTCTGAAAGCTGGGGGTTTTGTATCTTACTTTTTACATGACCTTCTCCTAAATGACTGATTTCACACGTGCACATTAGACTTGGTATAATTACAAAACGCAGTCCATGTTTTGCAGAGATATAATCAGAGACCCTTCAGAGCTTAACAAGCTCTGAAAAAGGTTACTGTTGACTCTATCGGGCAGTCCACCCCAACCCCAGAGCCTGAAGTCTGCACACAAGGCAGTCTACTTCTGGAAGCACACGGGCAAAATATTGAGGCAATGAAAACCACATTTTTGCTTCATGCTAAAGCAGGTAACATGCACTCAGGGTAACCTGCAATGCAAACAGAAGCCACAGTGCTCCATTCTGGATTAAGGAAGTGGGAAGCTAAATCCTTTGAAAATGATGAAGGATCTTACCTGTATCAAGGGACAATCAGAAAACATCCTTTCAAGCCCCCAAGTCCATTTTTGCCCCTCACAGCAACAGATTTTTGGGATCATTCCCTTGGTTGCTGCAGGCTCACTGTGAGCACAGGCAATGACAACATCCACAGCAATTTCTTTTTCATTTGGGCACTGTGCTGAGGTCTTTACCTCTGGAGCTTTGACCAGCTGGAAAACATGTTTTCCCTGCTACAGCATCACTAATCCTCCTGCCAGCCTTTCCCACAAAACCTCTGATGTGCATAACTAAAATTTTCCTTGGCCTCCTGTACTGGACCCAAAGACTATGCTTCTCATCCTTCTCAATTTCTCTCACCCTACATATCTCCACATTCAAGAGCCTTCCTGACCAGCATGTTAATGCTGTGTGCCACTGAGCACATTCTGAAAAGACACTAACCATCATTTCTTTGACTTGGGCCAATGGAAATTGGTCTCAGGCTCAGGTTCAGACATTGGTTGGATTTAATTCCCAAAGCAGGTGTTTGTATTCACTGCAGTACTGCATCCCAGCCCCAAAACTGCCTTTAAAGAACATGGATCGATTCTGATATCAGAGAAGGATGAATCACCATCCAGTTTTGTATCTTCTGACTGAGGGACAGACATGAAGCTGACTTTGAACAGGACAAAGCCAGGAGAAAATCAGAGCACACTCATAAATCCTTCTGTCTTCTGAAAGCTTGCCACTCCCTTATTTATGCTGTTAAACCACTGCTTACTTTATGAAGCAATTATGAGATATTTACACACCATTAGAGCCTGTGATGTTGGCTGGCTAAGAATGCCAAGCTGAATCCACAAGGCATTACCAACTCATTACCAAAACAAAGGGCAGCCTCCTGCTGAACTCTTCACAATGCTTGGAGCAGCTATCTAATATTGAGAAAGAATCATTGGGCACCCTGGTCACTTGCTCTAAAAACGCAGTCCACATGAAATAAAAAGGAACTACTTCAAGCTACCTGATCTGCATATTTACCATGTCCTCCTTTCTACCAAGTCATACTTCTACCCAAATCTCTGCCACTTTTCTCTCCCCAATGGATTTCCTCTGAAGGACCAGCTGGGAACTCTTCTTGAAAAGGGCCCAGTACTCTTATGTCAGTACTGTCCCAGCCTGCTTATCTGTTTGATAAGAAAAGCGATTAAAGGCAGAGTTAGAGCAAGAAGGAAACAGGCACAGAAACGTTTCCCGTATCTAGAAATGCTACATCTCATTCTGCTGACCATGTTACAGACCTACTGACCACACTACACCCTTTAGTACCCACCCTGATTGCAGTTTTGCCCTGTTGCTAATTCCAGAAGCAAGCCATACTCTGGAAAACATCAGATCTGGAAATAGACATGTGAGACAAGCTCTGCACAGCCTCCTGTTTCAGTAGTCGACAGCTCATGCTCACAGGCTGCCCGTGCAATGCAAAGCACTCCTTCTGTAACAACACACTGCTTTGGGTCAGCCTGAAACTTATTGGAAGCATTTTTAAAAAGTCTTGTTTTTGTGACAGTCTGCCATGAACCATGACCTAACCTCCACAGAGAGCCTGGCAGAGAGGCATTCATCACACAACCATCTCAAATATGTCAGCTGTACAACAGACATCTCTGCCACTGCTCTGGGGAATGGAAGATCTTTGATTCTCTGGGTCCAGGTAGACTTGCCAACATTTACTATTAATAAGAGCCAGTGTGAAAAAATAGATAGAAACTGGTATAATTGCCTTTGGAAAAGGAGATGGGGGTGTTTTATATGGCTTCTTAACTTAAGGTTTTTAGTCCCTGTGGAATTTATCCTTTTTTCCCTAATTAGTTAGCAGTGAAGTTCTCCTGCCTCAGTCCCCCAGTAAATAAAGGGCTGCCTCTACTTGCTACTGCCTCCAACAGAAGCACACCTAGTGAGAGAGTTCCCTTCCCCTCACATCAGTCTCTCACCTGCCACATACAGTAGAGATGTCCCTGCTGGAGAGGGAGGATCATTTGCAATCCCTATCTACAGGATTTCTGTCCATTCCTCTGATTTCTACCGAAACCTCTAGCACAGCTGAAAGTTTCAGTGGCACTCCTGTGCTTATCTTTATTGCTGACCTGTAAGCCTCTAACTTTTTCTTTATATCAGCCTTTATCTACTTTGTTTTTTTTTCCCTGCACGTTCAAGCACCAAAGTTTGGTCAGCAGAGCCTAGCCTATGCAAAACCATAGCCTGTTCAGCTGCTTTCCACTGCTTCCTGGATGGAGAAAGGGGTTTTCTCAGGCAATTTTATGGCTCTGCTTTGTAAGCCTTTAGTGCTTAAGTTGTTTTAATGACTTTTTACACAGCACTACCACTAGGTCTGTCTCACCTAAGCCTGCACAACTTCCAACGTCTGAACATTACATCACCTTTCAGGTAAACTCCCTTCCCTCCCTTAGTGCTAGGGAAGAAAGCTAGGATTAGAGGGTTGGTGGTAACGAGCTTAACAGCTCCTTTACCAGCAACTATCTAGCTTCCTCTAGCAAAGGGAGACCTCAACAGCACATTCTTCAGCATCTTCAGAGTATTTTCAGTTGGTTTTCACAGGTTTTGAGCTTCCAGTTACACACTGCTAGTCAGCTCCCAGTCCAACTCATGGAGGAAATCTCTGCAGTAATTAAGGAGATTTCATCTCTTCTCACAAAATAAAGACCTTAATCTGAACATATCTTCTCACTACATCTTATTTTTAATTTTTCTGTTGTGAGGATCACACAAACTGAAGGCAAGCAGCCTTTAACTTGTAAACTCCTACTGAGCCAATGCTGCTACAACATGATGCTTACTCGTGTTGGTGATGCTTTGTCTCTGTTACGTACATTTAGCAAGCAAACACACTGCTTATTTACACAACTTTTGAGCACACTGTCAGAGAACAGCCTTTGAAGCTGCACTGGGAAGTGGGAACATCAGTTGGGAGTTTGAAAAGTCACTTATTTAAAAGAGACTACAATAGAGATGTGGAAGAAGGCGTGCTGAGGTACAGGAAGGTCAGCTACTAGACGGTAATGGATAGCTTTAAGAAGTGGGTTAAGGCACAGGGTTTAATCTGTAATAAGCAATCCTTACACAAACATCAAAAGATTGTTACAGATTAATTAGCAGGTGCTATTATTATCCATAACAATTTTTGTCTCTACTCCCAAAAGGATAAGATGCAAAATGATCACTTCCTGCAGTCTGAATGCTTCATCTAGCTACTGCAGCAAGGGGTATTTGCACCACAGGCACCAGAGCAAAAGGAGCTGATGTAGGCTGTGTACTTCACTCTGAAGGGACAGAAAAAGTAATATTTTTTTTTCCTGGTCAAAAGCATGTTCTTGCCTCATCTTGTTTTTATAATGATGAGTTTTGGCTTAGTCATGGCAAACCTGGCAGAAAAGAACACAAAGGGGAATTTTCCGTGCTTTACAGGGCTGTCTGTAAGGTTAAAACAGCTCAAGAAAGCTCTCTAATCAGCTACCAGTTTTAAGACTTAATTAAATCTGAGAATTCTCCAAAAGAAGACTTTGCTCTTAGCAGGGCTTCTGGGGACCAGTATTTCCTGTATTCCCATGAGGTGTCAAAAGCCTCATTCAACATAACATCTCCAAGCCTGATTTCCTCCCATGTTTTTCGTTTTGAAATCCCCTTTATTTCCTCCAATGGAAGAGCAGATCTGCATGTATGAAAGACAGATGAATGGCATCCTGAGATGACTGCCCAGTGAGGAGACAAATCCTCAGAGTGAAGAATGTCTCCCTGTGGTACAATCACTGTATGATGAATTCTCAGGTACAAAATTCTATGTCCCCAGTTTCTGCCCACATGATCCCCAATAGCTCTTGGTAAGGAACTAAGAAATGATAGCTCATCCATGACTTTGGTAGGGCTTTGTAACAAGTTCCTCAGCTCAGCTCAGTTCCTACCCAGACAGAAGATCATTCTGCAAAAAACATGCTGCTACATCTCTGATTCATTAGCACAAGTGAAGGCATCATGGAGCACGAGTGATCATTTTCATCAGAGGCATTCCAGGGCAGCACTGATACACACAAATGAGCACACTACAGACTAATAATCAGCAATCCATCAACTAACTTTTAAATAGACCAAAAGTTTTAATATTGATAAATGCAAGAAAAAGGGAAAGTAGTTCTTCAGCATAGAAGACAGCAGCATGACTTTCAATGTTCACTTTTCCAGAACAGCATATGAGCATGGGAAATGAAAGGAACAAACCAGTGGTCAAAAACTTCAAAATCCTCTTCATGCCTTCCCCTTTTTAGCACTTTTAACTAGGAGCAATGCCTTTGCTTCCCATCTCAAAGCTGACTCTGAAGGTCAACAGATCCTCAACATCAGCCCCACCTCTTGAGCTTAGCCCATCTGGACCACTACAGAGACTAAATTTTGTGAAACTAGATTAACAAAACTGGCTCACTTTTAATTCTGTAAACATGACCAAGCATGATGCATTTCTCTCAGCACTCCAGGCAGTGAGAAATGGTGTAAGACAGTGAATGTCTTTCCCTTTGACTGCAGTGGCTCTGGCTCAGAACTCATGAACAGTGTGAAAAGCAAACATCCTGATATGCAATTATCTTGAATGCCTTTGTTCTTCTAGACCAAGGCAGAATTTGACAGAGCCTAAAGGCAAGAATTGTGCCCCCAGCCCTTACAGACTGTCTCTGAATTCCAGAGGTTCTTAGTGCGTTGCAGAGTTCTACAGAGCAAAGTTACTACGTATGATCTGTGAGTCCTTTCACTCACTTATAAAACTCAAAACACTTTCTAAATCATAAATAAAAAATCCCCCACACAGGCAGTACAATAAGGTAATTTAATTCAGGGTTCAGTATGGCAGCAAGCTGTTCCTCTCAGAGCATCTCTTAAATGAGAGAGTTTATGGTTCTGTTCCTCCCTCAGCCAGACATGGATTTCATTCAAGTTACTGCTCTGTGCATTCTATATCTTAAGGCCTGTACCTTTGCTTATGAATTAACTTTGAAGATAATTAAGAAGTTAGAGGTTGGGATTGGCTCCTCAGCTCTTGAGTTTCATAATACACACTGGATGCCTTTTCACTGCATTTAATCAGCTAGAACTGATCAGGCTGGGTGCAGGGTCACTGGAATTCTACAGGCTGTATTATGTCACTGGGGGCAGAATTCACAGATCTCTACCTTTGAAATCTGTGCTTCTGAAATAACTGTAAAGTGATCAGTGCCAGTTTAGTACCCTCCCAATTCAGAGCCATGCTAGTAGGGGAATAAGCATTTCACTGCTACTTTCCAGAGTTCAGATCTGAGAGAGGTGCTCTGTGCCCTGAACTCATCAGGGAGATGTTAACACTGAGTGGAAGCAAGTGAGCATGGGAGCAGATCAGGCAGGTTAAGAGCTCTCATTGCTTCTCAAAACCCCCAGTCCTGATACCCACTCGAAGTGGTTGTTTACTCTTGTGTTGCCCATGACAATGCTACTGTTAACTGTGGCTACAAGTGAGCATCACTGAGCAGACAGTGAAGCAGAGACCCTTCCATGGAACTCAGACAAGACAGAACATGAAAGAGTCCAGAGAAGTAGCAGTTCCAGAGAAGTCTCTCAGGTTAAGCACCTGAAAAAAGCACTCAGAGTTACTTTTTAAAATCTTGGCTATAAGGCTGCAGCCTAAGCTATGAGAGAGTTCTCAGGCACCTGGTGTGATCCTTGGGGTGTCCTCCATGGGTTTAAGAGCTGGACTCAATGGTCTTACCAGGTCCCTTCCAGCTCAGACAATACTATGATACTATGATGCTTCCCACTGAGAGGAGAAGCTCCAGAGAGCTCTTCAAAGAGGGAGTGAAGCCTCCAAGGCCCAACAGGTGTCTGCACTATGCTGCAAGCCTTGGTTAAACCATTTTGTGATTTCTAAGAAGCGAAGTAAAAACCAGAAAATAAAAGAGAAAGTATCCCTTGCAGTTGCACAATTATGGAAAACAAAACACTCTATTTTTAGGCATGAAAAAGGATTCCTCAGACTGGTGAGTATCAGGGAGGTGTCTTCAGCAAATACATTGATATAATACTTTCCAGACTAGTAGGTTCTGTTTGGCATTTGTTTTGAAACACACCATTTTCCTTGTTCCTTGTTCCAGGCTATCTGAGATTCAGCTGACTTTCTGGGGATGAAACGACTACTGAGAAAATTAAAGACAGACTGGGAAAATCCTAGACCTGTGACGTGGTAGAACACCAACCTCATCAGTTACAAAACTGACAAATTCTTGCACCTTTGAAAATCCATGCTGTAGAAAGGCAGGAAACCTTGACCAAAGCACCAGCATTTTTAGACTTCTTTCAAGAACGATGCTGAAGACCGTGCAACAAATAAGCTGCAAGAATAAAAGGCCATAAAGTGCACTAATTTTTAAAGAGATGGAGCTGAATCCCAGCAGAAGGGAGCACATAGGTCATGAGGCAGTTCAATCTAATGTTGTGGGGCAGCAGCTGAAAGAAATCGTTTTATGAGGTGGTGAAGCACCCAAACAAAGCTGTCTCAGAAGTTAAGGATAAAAAAACCCAAACAAGTTAGTCCTTGTTAAAATGGATTAGTGCAGAACATGAGAATATGAAGGCAGGTTCTTCTCAGGGAAAAGGCACCCACTTTGGAATGGACTTTAGGCCTCTCAGTTCATAGGTAAGCACAATAAAAAGCAGTTCCAGAAGTGTCCTTTTCCTAACCTACCAGTGCAACTGTGCAGGATCACTCCCTTAAGTGTGCAATATCAGAGACCTCTCTGATCTGTGATAAATAAACATTGTGAGGCTCTTAGCTGCAAGTGATTGATGCCTCCATCTGTTTCCAAACTTTTAAAAACTATTTTAAACATCAAACAATTATGAGGAAAACAGAAAATAGTCTTCAAAGAACTGGAGTGGGTTTATTTAAAGTGACTGTTTCTGCCCTGATTAATCACAAGCTGAAAGGAGTACTTGATGAGTAGTGTATACTTCAGTTAACACCATTTCATAAAACCTGGCTTGACAGAAGTCTAAGAGAAATTCATCAAATATTACAGAAGTTGAAAGATGAGCCAGCTGGCTCATGCTCAAGAAGAAATACACTGCTTCTGAACAGCAGGAAGGATTACAGTGAAGCAGCTCCCCAGGTGAGCAATGCAGTAGAGTGTCAAGCCGTTTTCATGTGTTACTGACTTGCTTTGGAACACAGCTCTTGACAGAGACTGCTCCCACTTCACATGAACATAAGCTGTTTGGGATGACACTGATGGACACTACAGTGGGAAGCATAAAGCTCTAGGAACTTGTTCTTACAGTTTAAGGTCAAGGACTCTCATAATGAATGCGTATCATGATATTGAATGCCTAACACTCACAGCCCCCGTGCTGCCTGTTCAGTTTGCATCTTACCAGAGCTTCAGATGAAGGCACAGTTTGTAATGCCAAGTTAAAAGCTATTTATTAACAAACAAGAAAGCTATTTACAGAAAGCTATTAACAAACAAGAAACCTATTTACAGAAAGCTATCAACAAACAAAAAAAGGGGAATCCCTTAAAGAGAGATCACAGGGAATATTACTTGCTTCTCTCAGAAATGGTGTGTGTACCTGTTCCTTACAGCACTGCAGTAAGGATCACTTCCTTATGACATCTGGAAGTAAGCCAAGCACTGCAGAAGAGACGGTTTTGTCTAGCATCACATTTTTAAGTTCACGTGTCTCTGAACAAAAAGCAACACCTGTGACATAACAAAGCCAGTCAAAAAAAGTTTACAAAGAATGATTTAAAGAATATTCAGTTATTGACAAATGGTGCTAAGCAAAGCCTGGTTTGAGATGGGAGTATTCTGTTCAGTACCCACAGGGCTCAAATGACTTTCAGTGGCAAGAGTGAATTGAAATCAGTAACACTTCTGACAGAAGAATGTGACCAGAAAGACACACATCTCTTTAGCCATGTGACATGCAGAATACTATCCTGCATTTGAGACAAACCACAAACTTACAACCTTTCTTGTACCAAAACCTGACATAAAAAAAAAGAGATTTCACTACACAGAAAGCTTCTGCATGAGCTCCAAGGCTGCAGAAGTAGGAAAAGTAGAGCCTTTAACATTTGTGTGGGGGCTTCAGAGCAAAAAATCTATACACTAACCCAAAACACATCAGCTAACCTACTGCTTTGTTCCTATGCCTAGACACATTACTTCCATATTTGTGAGGTACAGATTACTTCCACACCATTTCAGCTCTAGGTTCCCAATGGTGTATATAGAGACAAAAGAAAGTACAGCATCAGCTTGGTTCTGCCCCTAGACTGAATGTTGATTAAATCTATAACCTGGAGCTAAGGACTAAAGAACTTTTTTCTCTTTTTCCCTAAATATAAAGTGATCTAAATCAATTGTTTCTCCATACTTCAGGAATTAAAAGCATGATCCTAACTTATTAAACAGAAGTCTCCCAACTGTCTTTTCCTTGTTTCAGTGTTTATCTTGCATAACAAGCCTTTTGTGAAACCCTCTCTCAAGCTTAACTGACACAACCTTTGAACAGTTAATTTCATTCAACTCCTAATTGTAGACAAGTACTTCAGAGAAGTTATTGACTCAAGGTCTTACAGTAACCAGATGCAAACCTGTTGTTTCCAGAATGTAGTTATTACACTTGTGTAAACACAATGAAAACCTCCAGGCTGACAATGGCCAAGTGATACTATTCCACACTGAAAGTGATGCTGGCAAGCAAATGCTTACTACAGGAGTGTTTACTGGAGTGCCAACAAAACCTGGGGCTTTGGCATGACCTTCTGACAGGCCCTTAATCATTCTACCTATCGAGAGTCCATTTATTTACCAGAACTGGCATGATGCACAAGTATAGAAATGGGTTCCTCATTTCAGTAAAAAGAAACCAAACCATAGGCATGGGCTTGTCCCTTACTGACATTCAGCTGTTGACACAACAGAAGATAACGAGCACTGGGAGCTTTTTTTCTTCTAAGCTTTGCAATAGTGGTTACCCTATACAACAGTTTCTTCTATCCCCTGTTACTTAATTGGCACCCAACAGCTTTCTTTTCAGAGATTGATGATGACTGAACGTGGAAACAGAGATTCACCAGTCCCTTCGGTGCTGGTATTTTCTCTGCGACTGCCACACGAGAGCCATGGAGGAGACTGACCAGTTCCCCTGTGAGCAGCAGGAATAAAGTCATGCCTGCAGCTGTGTAATCTTTCCCACAGTGGGCCCTGCTGGAGCTGAGGGCAACTAGGCATTAGCACAGTGGCATTAACACCAACCATGGAAACTGGTGGGACTCGAACAGTTCTTCAGCCTCAGCGGCTGGCTGACAGAGGCAGAGATCTGCTCAAAGGTGACTCTGGGCACTCATGAGAAGAGCTTAACTTGCCATATAAACTCTTAGGTCAAACAGACTGAGTGGTAAACTAGAGCAACTACAGGATTAAGTGACTTCTGAGAAGTTGTCTAGATAATTTTGGTTGAAAGTATTGAAGCTCTGCCCAAATCCTTCTTCAGAGTTCAGGTTCTCATCTACATCTAGGCTAATATAACCTCTTTGGCTTCCAATTATGCTGATGAAGAACAGGATTTGTATCATGTCTTGATAACATAAAAGCCTCAGCTATGCAGATGAACAACTCTGCAGCCCAGTCATTAGAGAAACATGTCTGAGACACCGGGGTTACTTTCACTATTAGAAGGAAGTAAATAGTCTCCTCACCACCAAGAAAATGATTTGTCCCATAACAGAGTAACCACTTACCTTCACATTATTCTTCCATTCTATTATAAGGTTTGTTACTTTGAAAACCAGATTGTTTGTATGGAAAAAAAAGCAAAAAAGACCCAGACATTTCTCTCATCATGCCCTAAAACTGAATGTATATGACTACTGCCAAAATATTCAGTCATTACGTCTCCTGCCTCAGCAGCCACGTTCCCACTCTGTGCCCTGCTAACAACTGTAACTCTAGCAGTTTCCAAGATCTAAACTGCACAGATCCTGGTCCTACCATACCACTTATGTCTATCATACCTTTGGTCTGATGTTCCCAAATCTCAGCTGGCATCTCATTTAGAGCTGCAGACATGCCATGGTTGCACCTTCCACCTCCTTGGTGCTCTCCCTCTGGAACTATTCATAAATTAAACAACAGGCAGGTAAGAATGATTCAGAACATTATCCTATGGAGTAACTGAACAAAGTCAGTCTCACACTACCAAACGTCAGACAACAGAGGGTCGTTGAGCACATGACATTTAAAGCTCAGGAAATGTGTATGTTCCCATACACTGTCAATCCTAGCAAGTCTGAGAGCTTTCACTAGTGCATTGACACAAAGCTCAGTGCATCTCCAGGCTACAGACCAAATATGTATCACAGACCTGGAATACAAAATGGGTCAACTGTTTGCTGTTCTTGATTAAAAGGAGCACATCCAGATATCTACTATCAAATCTGATTAATCTGCTTTATTACTCTGTTCAGTTTCACATTGGATATTCCTTGTCAACCACCAGGGCTGAAGTCTTCTATGCTCTGACTTGCATCAAATTATTCTGAAAGTTTAAATCAGAATGGTTGCACTTCAAAAAAGTGTATTCAAGTAGAAAGACAAGTGACTTTCTTCACATGAAAGAGGACTTACACCTCCTCTGTTGAGAAGCTATCACCTTAATGCTTTATCTGAAACTAAACAGAAGAATGACCCCAGCATACCTAAGCACCTTCTGGAAAATGCATCTGTCAGGAAAGGATTTGAGGATGAGGAAGAAGTGAGGCAGAGAGACAAGATGAGAGAGGACAGACTTAAGGAATACACAGAACAAGAACAAGAAAACTTGAGGGTGTATAAGGTGGTGGGAAAAATGCAGAAGTAGCAAGAGAGGAACAAAAGTGGTGATGGCACAGGAAAGAATAACAAAGGGCAGGAATTCTTGAAGAGGGGGTTTTAGAATTAGCACAGGAAAATCTTTGATGCAGTACTTTATGGTATAAACATTTGCTCACAGTCCCCATTTCTTTTACAGCACTTGTCAACTTCTTTGCCTATTTTGAGCTAGGATTTTCTTTTCGTTTCTTTCATGGCTGAATGAAAAAAAATCTGGAGGCTAAGATCTGCCTTAGCACTTGGGTTCTATTTTGGCAGGTGAGGAAGCTCAACAATTTGGAAACAGTAAAAACAAACCCAACCCCCAGTACTTAGCCCTGGGACACACATCACAGCGGGCACTGCCACCTGGAGACAGAAAGGCCCAAGTACAGCTGAAAGCAAACGTTCTGTGAGAAACTTTTACCCCTACAATGATTTATTTAGGAGAGTCCACACATCTATCGAGTTTTCCCTAGTGGAAGTCTGTTAGGGCAGTGAAAAAGCAGACTTGAAAAGAAGATGCACTCCCATTTTTAAAGGACATTTATTACACATTGCAAGAAGTTGTGAAGGCCTCTGTACGTGTACAACATTGCACATTTCAGTGATTGCACCATTCATGCACAAACCCTGTCTGAACAGTGTCCCTTGTCATCAGAGGCTGATGATTAGGGTGACAGGCACCTCCCTCTCACTGAGAAAAGACAACCCTTAGTTCAAGTGCAAATCCTGAGTAGAATGAAGGTATGGCCATAGCCCAGACAAGCAAGTGGAAAATACTGGGTTCAAGTTTCAAATGGGCTTGAAGTTCTTGTGGGTATGTTCTCTGCTCTGTAGCCTCAGCTTTTGTGTCTTCTACTAGATTAGAACCAGACTTACTCTGGTCACAGCTCTGCTTCACCCTGGAAACACTTCTGTGGTCCTGACAGCAGATGATCTGACATCAACAGACTGATTACTGCAACTGAGAACATTACACAAACTTAAAACCACTGTTGCTCATGCAGAGGAACCTTACCACCAAATAAGCTACACAGTAAGTGTATGAAACAGCTAACACTATGGTGGATCTAAGCCTAATAGTATAATATAGTCTCCAATCAAGTAAAGAGAAATCTGCTCTGACCCTCAAGGAGCATTTCCCAGGTTTGTGAGCTCCAATACAGAGCTTCATGCTCAATGGCAGTTCAGCTCTTTCAGGTGAGATGCTGTAATTCATCAGATATGAAGGACAGACAGGGCACAATGTATTATTTGTTAATGACTTCTATTCCATTAGATCTTTTCCTCAGGAAGGTTTCTGTATTACTCAAAGCTTAGCCAAGTCTGTGCTTTAAGCAAAGTTTGTGATCATACCAACCAAGACTTTGAACCTAGATTGTGCCTTTCAATTTACAGACTCAAATAGCTTCAAAAATACTAACTTAGCCTCATGACATCCTAAGGAGACACAAATTATTGTATTTGTCTTATCTAAGAGAAGATTCCAGGCAATAACTATAAGATAGTACTGGGCTTGGCTGCAAGTCCTCTAAGGATGTTTACCAATGACATTCTTGTCTTTGTCATTCCTCTTCTACTTCTGTTTTTTATACTGTGGAAAAATAAGAGAAAAGAAAAATTATTTGTGGGAAAGAGCACATAACTAAAAGTTCATACTGACAAGGATTTACAACTCTCTTCATGATCTACATACAATTATCTGTTTCCTTTAAGTCAGACTGAAATTTGATAGGCTTTCCCTCTACAATATAAATTAACACTTCTTGGCAGGCACTGTGAATCTGATCCTCCTCTCACACAGTTCAATTACCAGTTTTCCAATGAAGCACACTACAATCTCTGCAGTAGAATCAGAATGAAGTTTTCCATAATTGTAGGGAGAATAAAATCATGCTCAGGCACAGTTATTTACTAGCCTGTAACTGCTAGGATTTGGCTACTGCTATAAATTTATAATCTATGACTAATCTGTGCTTGCTCCTGTAACAACTCTCATTTGGATTTCATGGGCTGGCAGAGAGGACTTAACAGTCATTTAGTAAATTAAATCACAGATATTTAGAGCAAGCTGAACTTTTGACTTGTTTCATTACACTCTCAGAAACCCACGTTAACATATCATGTTTCCCAGCCAGATTTAAACCCCAGAAGTGCAGGTGACTAACAGTAAACAATCTTCATTCTTTTATCTAAGAAATCAGTTTGAGTGATAGTAAAGAGACATATCTCCTGGGTGATAACAGTGGCACTACTAAACCAGTTACCACCATTTTGCTACTCTGTTGCCTAACCCTGAGCAGCACAGCAAGAACTGAGGAAAAAACACCCCAAAATCGTTCTGGGAGTTGACATAAACTGACAAAGAGAGGAGAGAGTCCTGTTAGGGGAGCACCTGATACATATCAACAAACTGTGGCTTGCAAAATATTGTCATTCCTTTTTCTGTAATAGAGTTCTACTAGCCACCACTGCTGAGATTTAGCAGAATTCTTCACGTCAACAAAGACTGAAATAGGGGCCAACTTAAATGTATTTTTTTAGAACCAATAATGCTTTAAGTTTATATCTACAAAGAATAATTTTTGAATAAGAAGTATCACAATCACAAATCTCTAGTGGCTAAACATTTCCTTTCACTCAGACACTTCAGTGTCTAGGACAGCAGACTCACAGAATGTTAGGAGTTGGAAGGGACCTCAAAAGATCATCTAGTCCAACCCCCCTGCCACAGCAGGATTCCCTAGACCAGGTCACACAGAAGCCTGTCCAGATGGGTCTTGAATCTCTCCAGAGAAGGAGACTCCACAACCTCTCTGGGCAGTCTGTGCCAGGGCTCTGGCACCTGAACTGGGAAAAAAATTTTTCTTGTATTCCCATGGAACACCTCCTGTGCTTCAGCTTACAGCCATGGCCTCTTGTCCTGTCACTGGGCTTCACTGAGAAGAGCCTGACCCCATCCTCCCGACACACACCCTTCACATATTTATAAGCACAGATCAGGTCACCCCTTAGTCTCCTCCTCTCCAAGCTAAAGAGATTCCTAACCTGTTCCTAACCTGCTTCCCAATATTTTCTACTTTGATCTGAACTGAGAGAGCACAAAACTTCCAACAATCTGATGCACTCACTTTATTCATCACCCAGTCAGCATCTTCAATTGCTCTCTTAATGATCTGCTGGATTCGCTCCGGACTGTCTTCATCTGCATGAACTCTGAAGCTCTGCAACAGTTGTCAAAAGAAGGATCACCCAATCTGAAAGGAAACACTGGATGCAAACTGTTGGTCTGAAGAGCTCAAAACGTACATTGTAGCACCTGCTGTGCTATTCCCCCAAGGAGTCTTGACAAATGTAATTTCAGATTAACTATTTCACTCCTCCAACACATCCTCAGCAAAAATAGCAGAGAACTTAAATTCAGAACAGCAATTCCAATTGCCCGATAAGTTAAAACTAGAAAGACAGAGGACAAGTATGATCAAAGGCATGAAATCACTTACATAGGAACAGCTGGTTGAAAGGTACCCAGTTGGAGGTGGGAGAAATATATATAAATAAAACAACCAGCAAGAAACCAGGAAGTTTCACCATAAAAGATGTGTTTAGGTGAGCAAGGAATGAGTGCTCACTCTCTTGTCTACCACAAGAATGAGAGATGAAGGCCAAGGAAAACAGAAGGCTTCAGATTCAAAGCAAACAAGAAGAAATGCTCCTTCACATACTCCCAGTGTAACCCTTCAAATCCACTCCCATTTTAAGCTTGCAGAAGAATATTTCTTTAAGTGCCAAGAGATACAAAAAGTTGGTCCAAACTGGGGAAGGAGAAAACAAAACCCAGTAAAACCCCACACCACCAAATTGCAGCTGCAGAAATGTGTTTCTTACCTGCCTGACCGTGTGCCTGTAGTGCTGACGGATGTTCTCCTCTGGGAGCTGCCTGCAGCACCGCAGCAGGTACCGGTACAGCTGCAGCGGGGTCTGCACCAGCTCCGCACCCGGCAGCGGGGGCATCGCCAAGCTCTTAGCTGCTGGAAAGAAGAACGCACATCAAAATACTTCATGAATCTTATTAAAACACAGAAATACATGTGCAAAGTAATTCTACAATAATGAAAACAGGGTCAGCAAACTAAGGTTCAGCAGCAAAACCTGAAGAACCTCTAGAAGAAAACAGTATGAAGTGAAGCAGAACTAACTTAGTCTATGGACAGCTGTCATTGATCAAGGTAGCAAAATAGCTTGTGAGCAGTTCATGCAAGATCACTTTATGATGGCAACAGTAAGGTGTATTGCATTGTTCATTGTTTTCTAGTTTAAAGAAGACCCACACCGTAAGCTGCTAGAAGTACACAAAGCTGTAGTGCATCCCTGAGGGAGTTTTCTACTCGATAAGCCATGATTCTCAGGTTCATTCAAGCTTCCAGTGCTTCCTTGGGCACTGTAGAATGAGGATACTCATAACTGCTACAAGTGGTGTTGGAATCTCACAGTATTTCCTAGGATTCCCATGCTCTCAAGAATATCTTATGAGCTGGCCTATGAATGTCAGGCTTTAGCTTGAAATAGTATGTATAAATCTAGGAGAAACCAGGCAAAAATAGTGACAGGTTTGACAGTTCCAGGGTTTTCTTTTGTAACAGCAACAGGAAAAGAACAAATCTAACAAGTTTCACCTCCATAACTATACCTACATATTGTAACAATAGGTCCACCCAAGCCACAGGAAGTGCTCATCAAATACTGTAAATGACTTGTCAGTTCACAGATGGTTACCATCTGCAAAGAACCAAATTAACACTTGGAAAGAGGCACTTCTACATCATTACTCTTAAGAATAAAGTTAATAAATAAGTAACTGAATAATGAAGTCGGTGCATAGCATTATTTTAGTACCCATTATGATAGTTACTCATAATTTGGAATATTTTTCCTTTTTCTTAAGTAATTTAAGTTCTTCAGCCAAATTTATTTCATAATAAAACACCTCAGCCATCACATTGTCCAGGCTGTGAATTTGGATGGACGGGCTCTTCTTGCAGTGGGGAGAAGCTCCTCTCCAGGTACCTATAAAATGCAGTATCACAATGGGATATATTCTACTGTACTCTGTATTTTCATTAAAACAAAATTCCACCCGAGTCTGTAACTAATCAAGTATCAATTAACACACCCCTAGAGTAGAAAGGAGCTCTGCTGATTTACAGCAGCAGAGCTCACTGAAAA
This sequence comes from Galbula dea, assembly GCA_013399015.1. NCBI lineage: Eukaryota > Metazoa > Chordata > Aves > Piciformes > Galbulidae > Galbula > Galbula dea. The sequence goes on from VWZX01002114.1 coordinate 753,837, forward strand.
TTTTAGTGCTTTAGGCACAAAAAGGATCTTTCTCCTGTGAGAAGAAAATTAAGGAGTTCTACAACAAAAATGCAGAACATGTCTTATTCTTGAGGGATGGACCTCTACAACACAGCTTTACTCATGGCACAAAGCCACAGTACAAACTCACACCTGGTCACCCCATGGGGTTCTGTTTCTTACTGAAATGTTGAGTGAAATCTATGCTATATTAATTTTTGTTAATCTAACTATCTTTGGTCAGAAGTAGCATCTTGTGAAAGGAGAGGGATATGTTCCTGTGGCAGAGCTGCTTATCTGCAGGAAATGGGTGAGAAGGAGCCCTGCAATATTAGCATTATCTGTATTGGAACTGTGCCCTCACTCTTCAGCTAGGGATTCGGGCTCTGCCACGGCAGCTACTATATATACACACCTAATGAAAAAGTTTCTGCCACAAAGCAGACTAATGACAAGTCACAAGATGAGGCAGAATGAGGCAGAGGAGCCAAACAGGTGGGATGGGAACAGGGAGGAGGTGACAGTAATATGAGCCTGGTTTTGTGTAGAGGAACAGAGCACACAATGCAGCTCACCACCTGCTTAGCTGATGGCAACAGGCAAGTTTTATAACACTTCTTCTAAGGACCTGCAGAAATCCAGTGAGCCAGAGCTGATGGGTGTTATGGGAGCCCCTAAGAAAGGCTCTGATAACACTTCAGAAAATGCTTTTCTAGCCTCCAAGGGACAAAAGATGATTGCCTTAAGGAAGCACTTTGCAGGGTTACCATCTCATGAACTGATCTTAAAATATACAATAATCTTCACAGGCACAAACCCTCAAAGGCCACATGTCAGCATCTCTTTCCTGCTTATTTATTCTGCCACCTTTCCTTACCTCTGAAATGAGTTCTGTGTAGTTCATTTGTGACTTTACTCACAATCACTTTGGCAACACTCTGAACAAGCAAAGCCCTTTCCCCAAAGTACTCGAGTCTATAGATTTACAACCAAGGGGACTCCAAAAGAACTGCTGATCACAGTGACTAACTCCCTAGGGAAAAATAACCATAAAAGTGACAAAATTCCCAATTGACATTCATTACCAACATGCCCTATTTTCTGTCACAGCACCGAGCTGAAGGGTCTGTGTGTGGTGCTGTTTACACCAGCTCTGATATTAACATTATAAAGAAACTAACCCAAACCAGGCTGTTGGACTCCAGGCTCTGCAACACCACTAATAGCTGTGACGAGTTTCCATTGGAGCTAACACAACACAGCTTGCCAACTGCACCTCCACAAGGTTCAGCTTGGTCACTTCCTCAGTCACAGGCTAAGGACTACCTCTTCAAAGAGAAGTAGACACAGGCCATTCCCAGGGTGGATAAATCACAGGATGCCAATGGCAACTGGAAATCCTGCTGGTTTGATGTGATGTGCCAGTAAAGCTCACTCACCCCTGAAGAGTTCTACCTCTACATTGTATCTATACCTGACCAGTGGTTTTCTGCATGCAGAGCTTCGCTCTGTGTCTGCTTATGAATCCTTGACATGTTCTATCAGTAAAGTATGACAGATGAGGTGAGACTTCAGTGATCCCTCCTGAGAGCTATCCACAGCCAAAATACAGTGTCCATTAGCTTCCACAAACAATTAGAAATCCATTCTTCCAACAGGAGGGCAATAAGTTGGCTCTATACTGCTGCTGCAGTCTTCTCATTCTACTTGTTTGATTCCTGTTATATTGCTTTATATTTGTTTAATATAAGACATTTGGTCTCATACACTACAGGAAGTGCTTATTGTCCAAAAGAACCCCAACAGAGGTTGGGCAGAAAGACGTCACAAAAATCAGAAGTATAGACCAAGAGATGACTTATCAGCTCTACCTGTGAAACATCAAAACTCCCTTATTTAGTGAAAAGCATTCGTGGAAGGAAAGAATTGCTACAGCAGTAAGTCCTGCTTCTGGAAACGATAAACCCACAGAGATGTTAAAGATATGAGATGATGAAGAGCTTCATTTATTAAGTGATAGGGCACTGGAATCACCGGCTGACTTACCAACACAAGTAGTGCTACAAGTGAGCAGAACATAAAGGCTATCTGTGCACCTAGATGCAAGCTAACCCTTCACTATGTGGCAGATAAAAACATGTCCTGGGTCTGTTCTGAACTCTGGGCAAGGATTCAGCTGTTACCTGCACAGAAGCCAACCTGCAGTACCCCAAATGTACTTTGAGACCATAGCCAATTTGTTGTTTCCAGGCTTTGATGTGTAAACTCATCACATGTCATTGTGCTCTAATTAAACCTAGGTGGTGCAATAGATTTCCTGCCACAAAAGCAAAGATCCCTCATGTGTTGGGAATGTATAGGAGAGCTTGATTCAGCATAAAGAAAATAAGCTGTTGGAGAGCAAGAAACTAAGAGTCACGAGAACACAGAAGGATTAAACTGATCAATGGAATTGAAACTGTTGTTTCACTATAGATAATTAGGAATTTTCCACTCAGTGATTTTTCAGAGGAAAATGATGAGCTGTTGAATCCAAATCATGTGACAAATATATTTATACCGATGAACTTCAGGGGAAAACCTTTATGTTCCCACAACTATAGAAGGGGAGAGACTTTTTAAATTCTCAAACTGTGATAGGACAAGGGGAAATGGCTATAAGCTACAAGAGGGGAAATTTAGATTAGAGATTAGGAGGAATTTCTTTACCAGGAGGGTGGTTAGGCACTGGAACAGGTTGCCCAGAGAGGTTGTGGCTGCCCCATCCTTGGCGATGTTCAAGGCCAGGCTGGATGTGGCCCTGGGTGACCTGGTCTAGTGATTGGCATCCCTGCCCATGGCGGGAGGGTTGGAACTAGATGATCTTTGAGGTCCCTTCCAACCTCAGCCATTCTATGATTCTATGAACTACTGGCCTTCAATAGATTCGACGTCTGAAGTTTTTGCCAGGTCTAGTTATCAAACACACACTGTACAAAGCTCCCCTACTGAAAGAAAAGCAAAAATCCCAACTTGACAGATTCATATCTGTAGAAGTACTATAAATCTGGTGATGTGGGTAAGCTTCACAGAGAATTTCATCACCAAAGATCTGTATTTCTGAGCATGTAACCTCACAGTGGTTGCAATACCATTTCCATGGAAAGCTTCACTGGAAACAGAGCACAGCACTTGGAAAACTTGACGGCTATTTTGGTAATATGCCTGTTCAACTACAAATAATCTTATGGCCTGACCCACTCTTAAGTCCCAAGATCCTGGGGCGCTGTACGAGTTCAAATTTACAGTGAACAGCTGCTGAAACCAGGTAAGGCTAAGCCCTGCACTTGCACCCCATGACACTGGAGAACTTGCACAGTTACTGCTGCAATTTGCCCCTGACTTGGCACCAAAAGGACAATGAAGCACATTAAGAATCTGCACTATTGCCTTTTGTTCTAAAAACATCCCCCCTCCAATCCCACAAATGTTACCATTTTCCTCTGCCGAGACCTCCCAAGGCCTGGCTATAATCCTGACTGGTAATGTAAATCTTCTGATAATTTCAATATCACGCAGAGCACAACAAACAAACAATCTAAAGCAAGAACTGTTGAGTCAGAAATCAAATAATCTGCTAATTGTGCTTTTCTGGAATGGGTGACTGTATAACGTCCTAATCAGAAGGCTGAAATCACATTTGCATTTAGATAAAGCCCTGTTTAAAAAGAGACAAGTATAAAAGGAGACACTGAAACTATTGTGGCATTTTTCTGCATTGCACAATCATTTACATTCCTGATAATGATATTCAGATAGTGAATAAGGCTGACCAAAGCCAATTAATCTTGCTCTCTGCATTAGCAAGGCTGTCAATTGACCCAGTGTAGAGCTGAACCCACGATACTGAGATGACACTATGGTTGTGCTCTCACATAGGGGTTTTTTCCTGGTTTTGTGACTGCTTTTCAAGCAAACCCCTACAGTTAGAACCCCAGTCCCTCTGGACTAGTTAAGTGGCCACTACAGCTGGGCTTCAGAAACTGGGAGTGTTAATTAAAGACTGCAAGAGCTACCTGAGCTGTTGCTGTTTACAGGTTGGCTGCCCTTTCCCTCTCTTCCCCCCCAGTACATTTATTACTTCAAAGTATTACATCTTACACCTGGCTTCTACCAGTATCACAACAGACTCCAAAAGTGGTATTTGGGCCAAATGAGACAGTAAGCTTTTCTGCACAGGAAGGAATAATCAAATGGCCCAAATAAGAATGAAACTGGAAGCCTCTTGAAACCTCTAACCACAACAAAACATCTCTGTGCATGCTTTGACATTGGTTCAGGAAGACATCCAGGTGGAGTCTGCTACTCAGGACTCTTACTCTTGTAGCAGTGTCTGGCTACCTCAGTCCTCCCAGGTTTCACAAGTTCCCAGCTGGTAAATAGATGGAAAGCCAATGACTCTGGGCTTTAACTTCTTAAATATACCTAATTTACTGCAGCAGTGACAGACCTTACCAGTTTCAGTGAACTAACAGCCTTTGCTGGTTATTACACTGTATTTTCTTCATTCCCTAGTAGGTCACAGGGAGTGACTACTGCACTGTTCAAGGCCAGCTCTGTGGGTTCTGCTGCCCTAGGCAAACCAGCAAATGTCCATCCCTACCAAGTCACATTCACTCACAGAGCTACAGAATATTTTGCAGCCCTGGGCAATGGCCTGCCCTGTAGATACACCCTACTCATGTATGGGTGAGCACACACAATGCTGAAGTCACTTTCTAACAAACACATCTCTCCAGCATGCTGAGCTTTTATTAAGATCTGCTGTTTTGATGTGATCACTTCTGACGAGCTGCAGCCTGTCATTGTTGTGGATTTTGTCCTTTCTAAATATGATCTGTAAAGTCCTACTGTGTGAATGATGACAGCCAGTCTTGTTCTGTGCACTTCTCTTTCTGTTCTTCCCTGCTTTATGCTTTGCTTGATGCATGAGGCAGAGAAGCAGTGTCAATGGCAGCAGCACATCTGAGGGCACAGCCCTGCAGTGGGAAGTTAGCTTTACAATATTAGAGGAGCATACAGGGGATTAAGAAATGGCTAAATGACAGATCTCTAAGATCTGTTTGGTGACAAAGAATCACCATTGGCTGGACACCCTTCAGGCAGTTCTATAGCATCAGCATTAGGCCTAATTCATTCAAGGCTATCAGCAGTTGCCTCCCTGGAAATACAAAATAACAACTGGTAAAACCTTGAGGATGACAAAGATCACCAGAGCTGTACATAATGCAAATAAGGCAGAGAGAATGTGGTAAAGTTGTGGATAAACTGTGTCCAGAGTGATGCTTCAATACCCCTGAACATTACACAAACCACTTGGAGTGCAGGTTACATCTACATAATAGGGAACCATCACCTAGAAGGAACAGTGCTGGAAAATGACTAGAAATTCACATACTGAACATCAGCTCCTAGTGAGCTGCTGTGCAAAAACTGGTTAAAGTTTATGTCACCTTTATGCTTTAAGATAGGCTCATTTTGCTCATGCAATCCAACTTTGTCTTTTTTTGTTTTGCCTTTAAAAGGCAAGAGGGTAAAAGCACCTAATTCAAACAAGCAGCTACCTCAATGCAGAAAGGGCTCTACTTAGCAAAGTAAAAGTACAAAGGTTCAACAGAAGGACAAAGTCACTGGAAGGCAGAGTGTCAGGATTTAAAACAGCAAAAGAAGTCACTGTGACCTATTGACTAAAGACTAATAAAGAACTGTTTTAGTTTTGTTTTAAATCAAGGGTACCTCACATACACCTCTTAACATTCCCTTAGTGCAAACACCACATCCAGTCTCCAAGGGAATAAAACCTGCAGTATAGCTGAGCCTTCCAGTATGACCTCACTTTACCCACCCAGCACAGCCCAGCCTTTCCAGCCCTAACTATACACACATAATCCCCAGACTAATGAGGATGGTACTTGTACATCTCCTGGTACCTACAGTTGGTCTGTAATCATCCTTCCCAAGTCACATTATCCTTCACAGCACCAACAAGAGCTACTTGCTGTCTCATCATGCCAACCCCCCCCCCGCCGAAATTCAGCGTCATCAATTGGAGCAACCCTCTGAGCCAAAACCTTCCCTGGCTTCGTGTCTGTGGTGGAGTTCTGCCATGGGTGAATTTGACCCACCACATCTTGAGCAAAACACATGCCTGTTCTTGGGAGAAATGTTTATGAGCAGCAGTATTACCCAACACTTAAGTCTAGGAGTCTTTAGCCTCTTAAGGGGGATTTTAACCCGTGGAGCTCCCTAATCAGGGATTGTTACCATACCAACAGCTAATCATGTGGGCAGATGCCTGTCATATCTTAGGGACATTTCTGAGGTCTTAAAGCTGTATCTCAAGTTCCTCAAAAACTTTACTGTCACTGTCCATGGCCTAGTCTTGCTCAACAAGAATCTTTCATAAGAAAGACAAAGGAATAAGACAAAACAAGTGGTTTTTTAAACAGTCTTACAGATTTGAGAACTGCAGAGACATGTACAACCTAAAGCCACCACATTCCCTTGTTTAGAACAGATAACTGCCCCTGATTATAAGTAATGCTGCATCAGTGTTACACAAGTTATTAGCAATGTTGCATTGCACCTTTGCAAAGCAAAAAGTCGTCTTGCCAGCCCGATTCTCCCTGAACCTAGGATCAGAAAGTCAGCAGCAGACTCAGTTTCACTTCATCCCAGATCCTGTAAGCAGTTTACAAGCGAGACAGTTTTACCCATCTTCTGCAGTCTCACAGGAAATTCATCCATTGTTAGACAGTCTTTATCATCTGCAGAACTCAAAGTACAGAAGCAAACCAAGTATCTTCAACTCTACTTTCCCCAAATAAGACAGACAGAATTTAAATAATAATCTTCCACATACCATATCAATAGCACAACCGAAAAGAACCTGGATATACTGTTGGCCAGGTGAAAAAAACCCCAGCAAACAAAACTAAAAACCTTACAACTGGGACATGGTTTCTTCACATCTTCACCTCCCCCTTCTGCCTTTTGGATATTCTGTCATTGAGACAGAATGATATACAAGAAAAAAAACACTATAAAACTCTGCAGGTCATTTGTTTTCAGAGGTACAGAACTTGCTTGTAACTGATTACCCACAACACACCAACTACATTGAGTAACTAAGCTGATTTATGGCTATGGCTGGGATGAGGTTGGGGGAAAGTTTATGTTTTATTGTCTGTGGAGTTCAGTTCAACCCTAAACTCTTGATCTGAGTGTCCAGCTGAGAGCTCTTGCTATCACAGATTAAAACAAACATGCTGCACTTTGTGGGAAGCAGGAGCTGGGTCTTAATCTTAGCCTTGATGCTGAAGGTAACAGCTTGCTTTTACCCTTGGCAAAGACAAAGTTGTTGGCATTCCAGCGCAGAGATCCCTTGCAATACGTCAAGACACCAGTGACTCCAATATCCCATTGCCATCCCATATCCCATGGTGCTCAGACCATAGATGCACAAGCAGAGACAACTCTAGACTCTTGGATCTCTAAAAGGGGAAAACATCCGAGAAACACTTTGCTCCAGAACATTAAGTGGCTTGTACAGAGTCACACAGAGTCCACAGCAGAGCTGGGACTAGAAACAATATCTTCTGATTCTCAAGCTCCCACCTTATAGACAGAATCATGCTATTGATTTGTCTTGCAGTGATTCACAACAGCATCCCTCACCTAAAAAGCTATCCTCTGAGTCTTGGAACCTGTCTTAATTCTTTTTGATGTATGTCAGGTAAAGTAAGGTCAATATCCTCTCCATAGCTGAACTTTTTTATTCACGATTATTCTACCTTTCTGGTTTTGACTGAATGGCTCTGGTGAAGCACCTGCCTGCTGATGCAGCATCCACAGTATTCTTACCCTCTGCAGCAGACAGCACGTTTATCAACACCCATCTGAGTGACTGACAACGGCAGGACAGTTCTGACTGGTAAAGGCCCCTGATGGAGATGGAGCTGCCTTAGCTTTCATCCATGATTCAGATTTGTTTACATTTTCTGAAAACTCAGGAAAAGGGGGATAAAAGCTTTGGTTCAGTTGAAGTCATGTTGTAAACCTCCAGTGCTAATAATTAACTCAATTATGCTGAATTAATTTGATGTAATTATTGGTGATGGTGCAAAGACAGTTGCCCAAAGAAAGTTTGAGAGACAGGAGGAACAGAAGTCTTAACAATACAAAATACCCCATAAATAGCATCTTTTTTTTGCCAGAATGAGTCAAAGACACAAAATGAGTTCATTACAGTCATCTGGCTTCACTCAAGCCTCCAAATTACCCCAATAGCCAGACAAATAGCTGTGCAATCCAGCAAGTGAACTAGAATTAAAACATGCCCTGATGAATCTGACACAGCACTCAGCACAAGTGTCCTTCCCCATCCTATTATCTAAACAATACAGATTTAATCATATATTTAAGAGATCCACAATGCTTTTCCTTTAACTGAAGACATTAATTAAGAACATTTTCTTGTTGTGGTGTTGTCAGTTGGTGGTTTTTTGATGAACAATCTGGAGAATGCTTATGGAGCCTTTTCATTTGATCTGCAGTTTTCAGCTAATATTTTCAGACTTACTCAGTTCAAAACAAACAAAACCCAACTATAAAACAAGCATCTATCTCCCTCCTTCCCATTTAATATTTCTGTGACTTGCTTTGAAAAAGTAGAACAGAAAAGCATTCTTTGCTATGAAAAACATTTTACTGAGGCACTTTTTCATTCTTATGCACTAAAAAAGTCAGAGGAAAAAAATCAGATGTGGTTGTTTAAGTGTTGGGAAATGGATTGAATGGAAAATGAAAAACAAGGAATTCTATGCAAGTTAATGCTTTAAATATCACCAGAATCTCTAGAGGACTTCACTCCTGGACTCTGGTACACTTGCACTTGTGGTCTAGTCAGGTAACAGACAAGGGATGCATCTACCAAACAAAACCCACAAAAGACAAGAGTACTAAATATTGCAGCCTATACACTACACAAACTACCTAAAAAAAAAAAATTTATTTTTACATGTGTTTCCACTGAAGTTTAAATAATTTTGCCAGATGTGATTCACAGATTTCATGTGCTTCCTCCCACTTTTACCTTCAACTTCTCCCTGCTTAATTAGATTCACTCTTCCTTTAACTTTACTATTATTTGTTTGGTTACACCACTAGAAAAAAAAAACCAAACCCAAGATCTCATCTAGCAAGGTACAATCCTACAGAATGCAAGCAAAAATAACAGAGAATAAATCCCTTGATTTCTGCTTGTTGAGCTTACACAGCAAACAAATTCTGCAAGTTGACCCAGGAGCCAGAGAAATACTCCCAGCATTAAAAACCCAACCAGCGTGTGAGCAGGCACAAAGGATTGAATGCAGCTGAGCTGGTTTGCACTACACTGATTTTAGGCTTAGGAATTTGATAATGCTTTGAAAAGAAAAAAAATGTCTTAAGAACAATCTCCACATCAAGGCAGCACATAGTAACAGATAAATGAGAATAAAGCTGTGTGATGTTTAGGAGCATTCCTGCCTGTGACTGGGCTAAGCCTAGACACCCAAGTTAGCAAAGACCCGTAATTAATTTTTTTTTCCAATCAAAATAAGTCAAGTTGAGAAGCAATCAATGGGTTCAGCTTTGAGACCTGAAGGGGAGATAATGAGAAGGGAAAGGGCAGGTGGCATGCCCTGCAATAGGTTGGAAGGAAGCACGGCAACTTTTTTTAGGCAGCGCAGAAGGAAGAAGGGGAGATGTATGAGGTCTAACATATCCTCATGACAATCTGACAATGCAAAGGGTGTTTGCATAAATGAGGAATTCATCAGCTTTTCCCTGACACCAGCCCACGCCTCCATCTAGAACTCCCTCTTCTCACACCCCCAGCCCTGCTTTTCAGTTGTCGTCACAGACTTGATTTTCCCTTTCATGGATTTTTGCTTGAAAAAGCATCACTGCCTCAATTGTCTATTTCCAGCCTATATTTAAGAAAACCCTTTGGTTCCATTTGTAGCCACATCCTGTCTCAGCCTCCCCCTCTTTTTCTTCCTAAATATAAGGCTGATGCAATTTGATGTGACATGACAAAATAGCACATTTGCATCAGCAGAAACTTTCTCTCAACAGCAGTAATTAAAGGGAGTAGATGAGACATCGCTGAAATTGGCGTTTATTTAGCCTGGAAATAAAAGGCTTAAAGAGGACTTGAGAGGGAGTGTGTCACCAGCGTGAAATTCATCCATGAGTGCCTCCTTTTACATCCTTCCTTACTGCAGAAGCAAACGGTCATTCAAACAATGTAATCGATGTAAAGAGATGGTTAAAAATGAATCAGATCCCTAGGCTGAGGCCAGATCCCTAGCTGGTGAAAATCATCTAATGTGTCTCTTTGGATTGTAAATATTGCCAAGACACTTGTGGTAACATACAAGACAAGGCAATTGAATCTCTAACTTCTGAGCACAAGCTCTCTCAAATAGAGCAGGACAAAACTGAGACCTCACTGACTACAGCGAACACTAGGTGTTTAACTATCTTCATTTTTGAGCTGATATGCAGCAGCAGCAGCAGACAAGTTCCCACCTCCACCTACAACACAGACTTTTGTTAATTGTCAAAGACAGAAATTCAGAAATGGCAGCCCAGGGCTCTGAATGCTATGACTTCAACAGGATTCATATGGCAGATTAAAACCCCCACATATCTACAAAACTTATGAAGTAATTTCCTGTGATTGGTTTTGCTGAATGGATACAGTGCAAATACTTGACAGGATCAGCTACTGCCAGCTTCCTGTGCTGCACTTCATTACTGGTGACAGCAATGGAAGGTGCTGGCGAGAGGAAGAGCAATGTTTGGAAGTTGATGTTTGTCTTGACTTTTAGAAAGTAAGTTTAGTTAATCCATGTGAAGAATTCATGGAAAGGTCTGATGGATGTTCCATAGGCCACAGGATTTAAGAGACATTTCAAGTGAAGCTTCCTGCTCTCAGGAAAATCTTCCTTTCTCCTCTTGTTCACGAGGCTATTCTTTAAATCCATCTGTGACTGGCACTACCACTCTGCTTAAAACAGGCAGACCACATTTTGAGCAGGCTCATTTCCATCTTAACACAGATGGCATGAAGAACAGGGCAAGCCAGAAAAAAAAATAAATCAGTTTGCATATTATGCTTCAGTTTTTATGGGTCAGATTACCATCCAAAGCCATCAAAATGGCAACCCATATGTGATGTGTCTGCCACTGGAACTGAAGTGATACACCATCATAACCTTCACATGCTTGGCTAAAACACAGCTGATTAACCATTAATTAACCTCTGATACTTCAAAGTAAAAAGATATTTTCCTTTGAAACAAAATTTTGACTTTGACAAATCAAGAAAACAGCTTTGGTGAACCCAAAAGGAAAAGACATTATAGCTTCTTCATCCCTGAGCAACTGTATGGGCAAGGCTCTCTTGGCAGAAGGTACTTTAGCATCTATGCCAAGTATTTGCTTAATAAGTGAGCCAGGTGCAGATGTTGGCTGTGTAATTTGGTCTAACTTCTTTGTTCTACAAGCCAGAAAATTGTCCTCTCAGCTTTGGGAGAAAAATGAGGGTCTGAAGAGCTCTTTTCATGTTTTCATTGATGCAAGATTATCAACTGGTTTAAAGATACTGTTGCAGAAATAAGAAATGTGTCATTAGCAACACACATTAACTATCAATTACAGAATCAGCAGTGAACTGTGTCCTGAGGATATAGCAGGATGCTGAAACAAGGTTAAAAACATGGCATTCTGTTTCCAGCCTCCTACCCACACTGCCTCCCTGCAGCAGCCTTACCAGATACAATTGCTGGATTCCATGTACTATGGGAGCTACTATCTCAGATGCTCCACAAGCCATTTACAGGGCTTAAAGCAGGCAACTCTGCTCCTCTGAGAAGTCTATTAAATAGTAAAGACATTTTAAAGTCTCCTGCTATGTTATCATGGCACCTGAAATTCAAACATCTGTTATGCTAAATCACAGCCAGAGCCATCACCCTGTTCTGTTGCCAATGGGGAAATTTTTCACTCACTTTTTAGCACCCCTCTCACTTCCCTACACAACAGTCTGGTTAGTTACACTGATATTTCAGGTATTTACTCCCAACCAAACACAACACGCACAGCAATCCCAGATCCTTCACCATGGTGAAATTACTAATCTAGTTGTAATCCTGATAAAAGTGTGAAAATGTTGTTTCCTTTGGTATTTTTAATGGCAATTTGCAATTAGGGTTCTGCTGCATGTATCAGGGTGGCTGGAATATGCTCTGGAACACAAAAAGCTGTTTAGAAGTAACTCCTGGAAACACACAGTCACAGCAAATCTGCACCAACTTCATTTCACCATTTGGATGTGATTTGGCATTTTCACCTTTTTCCCCTGTGTGAGGTACACAGGCTCCTAACAATTTCCATAAAACAAACAAACAAATCACTTACAGCATTCAGAGCAAAGGAACCTCAATTATCTTCCCAGATTAGGTCTGTCAAAGTCCAACAGTAAGCAAGAGAGACCTGCAGAGAAGAATCAATTTTCATTATCTGTTTCTTCTCAACTCACTACTCAAAGTGCCATCAGTTAAGAAGTGCAGAGAAGCCCGTCTACAGCACAATTTTTCAGTATGTGAGCTTTCACTTCTAACTGGTTACATTAAACATGTTCATGGCCTTGATATGATCAGGTTGTTGCTCTTAGTAATCTACTCAAACCCCCACTTTAATAAATATGCAGTACAAAAAAATGCAAGCAGAGAGAAATTCCAGAGCACTCAGTGAAACCACTTTCCTCTTAAAGAGTTTCTAAAGGTAAGAAAGCATTTAACCACTTCAGAGAGTCAGTTTCTAGAATTCAGAACTATGTACAATGACACCCAGGTATTTACATATTTGTTGGAGAGCAGAATCTTGCTTTGGAAAAGGCATTTACCAACACTGGAGGAGCCTGGCAGCTCCTCAGTAAAGTTTAAGTAGTATTAGGCCTGGCTGGTTATTTGGCTGTCCACCCCACTACCAGTGGTGCAGCGTCATCCCAAAATGCTCAAGTGCACCTCTGCAGGAAGGAGCAAAGGGAGTCATTTCTTGAACAATACCCACTTGCAGTACTGACCTTCACCTTCCAAAACCATCTTCAAGAAGGCTGCAGAAAACTAGGAATTACTTCCCTGAGAGTTATTTTAACTGAAAACAAACAATGCACACCCAAAGTAGAACATTTTTACAGCTCTAGCAGACAAACAACATCTGAGAATCCTCCCTTTTACAGTTCTCTTTTACACATTTTAACAGCATGCCACACGTTGCAGCAGTTACACCTTTGTGTGGTTTCTGGATCACTCCTTTGGCTCCTAACAGGAGAACTCAGGCTTCTGGTTTCCACCTGTCTAATCTTTTGGTGATCTGTATGAGCTTGCACTCCTTCCATTGTATTTTGCCCTGACAAAAACCTGCTTTTGACCCATCAGACAATTGACTCCGTACAAGAAACTCCTGCTTTATCTCATACTTGACTGTACAGTAAAGGAAATCACTTAATTCTCCCAAACCAACACTAATTCCTTTATTTAGAACTTGTTCATAAGCTCATTGAACTCAAGAGAATGGACTGCTCTGACTATCCAGAGACACCTAGATCAGGTCTTATCTCAGATCACCTGGTACTTCACAGAAACTTTCAAATGCCACCTGAAACAAGAGTCCTGGAAGATAACAATGACAGAAGAATCTGATCCTATTATGCCTCCCTCTGAAAGATGCAAGTCTTTGAGAAACCTAAGGCACAATTTTGAACTACATTTACAAACAGGCAGACCAAAGAGAACTGCTGTCATGGGTGATTTCTTAAGGTTTTTTTCAAGTATTAATAGTATCATAACTTGGTGACGCATGGTGGTTGACAACAGCTTGGGATGTTAAACTTCTGTCTAATTTAGGGACTCATAATTGCCCTCTGACAGTGCATAACTACATTGGAAACATGGGTTGCAATAACTCAGCATTCAAAAAAAAAATTTAAAAAAAAAAAAATATCACACTTAGGTTCTGTCCACAGGAGATGCTCTCTTTGCAGCTCAGGCCTCTGCATCCTGTCTGGCCAGACACCTGAGGCACAGCCTTTGCCATCCATTCACACAACTGACACTGCCATCCAGACTTTCAGGCTGCATTTTGAGCACTTAGTGCCCTTTTCTTTGGCTTCAGTGTTGCTCTACTGTTGTCCATCTATGGTGGAAAATTTTCTTCCTAATCCATGCTTCACCTGTTAGACTTCTCTTTGCATTCTCTTACTACTTCTCCCTTTTGGTACATAAACAGAAGTTACTTTCATTTCTAAGTTCCTGATAGCATATCATCTCCTTACTAATTTCTAACACTGCAATAGGGAATTTTGCCTCTAGTTAGTCTATAATACTAACTTCCACCATTTACTTGTAAATTTTTTAATGTAATGACTATCTCAAAGCTCTCTTCCATGCCATTCCCATGCTATGGAAGAGTGGTCAGCAAACATCCACTAACCCACTTGCATGTTCCACTTTAAACACATCCTTGCACCTATTCTTTGTTCTGACATCTCAAGAATTTTAAAAGTCAATTACTACAACTAAAAAAGACTAAATGTTTCCCTTTTGCTGGAATAATCACCCCAAACACAGATTATGCTAAGATAAAAACCACCTGGTAAGACCCCATGAAGCTAGGTCTTGCCGTATCAGGGTGCATGCAGGTAAACCTCTCACAGGAGAGGATGTAAACCAAGGACCTAGAAGAACAGATTCAATGCCCACCCAAGCTTTCCAACTTTGGTGTAAGAACTGAATACAGAAAGTTGCCTTTCAACATTATTTTCATCTGTCATCTGAATTTTCTTCTCTGAATAGCAGGTAAGACCTCTGATATTTAGCATGGACCAGTCCTGCAGAAAATGCCTATTACTTAGCACTGTTAATTAGCATTTGCTAGGTATATCTGCAGTTAGTTATCCCAGTAGGACATTTACCATGACCTTTCAGGAGTACATTGTCCTTTGCTGTTAGCCAATATAATAGCCAAAGAGCAATGCAAATTAACTTTGCCAGAGGCTGAAATTTAAACTTTGCTTCTACAATTCACTTAGCAGAACATCAGGCACCTCTGCTCAGAAAACTTTCCAAATCTACTCAAAACACACCCAGTGGAGCTTTGAGAACACAAAACACTATCAGATGCTCTATTTCACTGTTTAGTGATAAATATTGCTTGAGGTCTAGCTTGACTTTCCACTTTGGAAACAGAAGAGTCTTAAGCAGAAAGGTTAGTTCATGTCAGGCTGGAGGTGCCTTTACACTGCCACAAGTGTACAAGGAAGCACCAATGTAAATGTGAATTACATCCCTAACATGTTTACTAGCTGGTGTAAGTTAGTTAAGGCAAATAATCTCCAACTTGCTGTGCTATTTTTACCAACTAACAGCCCAGGGTCTTCTCTTGCTCTGACAATGCAGAGCACTTGATGATATTGCTGGATGTTCAAATGCCACCACCAAAGAATGGCAGCCTGGAATAGTGTGTGCATGGTACTGTTTATTATAGAAATTTTAAAATAAAAATTTTTAAAAATCAGGTTCTAGTGTGCCCCTAAAACGTGCCTGAGAAAACAGGGGCTTGCAGACATACTTCCAAGCAGAACTTGGGAGTCCACATTCATTCTTGTCTATGACTGAACAAAAGTATTGCTGCTCTGTTTCTTATTTATCATACATCAGACATGCCTGCCACGTCTAGAAGGAATGGAAAAATGCTCTATGTAAAGTCTTTACACTTTAGTCAACTGTGATTAAGTATAATTTAAAGGTAAACAGCTATAAATCTGCTGCTTCCAACACAAAAAGTTATTTAACAGCAAGTTTAAAATAAACAGTGATGGGAAGGAGACGGGAGCAGGATAATCCACACATCTCTGCAGCAATACCAAAATACAAAGTTCTGATCCAAAGACCAACGAAATCAATGAAAATTGGCAGGGACAGAAACAGCATTCAGGAGCCTGAATCAAAACCAAATGGGATTTAGGTACCTTCACCTTACTACCGTGGTCTTCCTTGGAAATTTCAGCTTTGCAGACCCAGAACAAGAAGATCAAAACAAACCTCATTATTCTGTGCTTCAATTTTTGTGTTTGTCTTTAGGTAAACTTGCCTCAGTGGGTGGACAAAAGTTGAAGCCACATACACATTATTTTTAAAAGGGTTGCCAATGTCTGTTAGCTGAACGATGAATCCCGTGTACTGACCACACCCCACTGCCTCTATCACAACGCTACTTCCCACTACTGTCAGAACAGGAGCAGGAGCAGAATCGACCAACATTCTCCTTTCTTTCTTCCACAGTCCACACTGGTCAGCTTTTGAGAGAATAATCAGGCAAGACTTCTCCCTCGTTTGTTTGCAATGAAAGAGTTAATATCTGTGACCCAAATATGGAGACCCATTTTAAACTTGCTGAAAATTGCTTTTTAATCCTAGCTCTCGAGGATTTCCTTTGAAACCATCTGCCATGCACACTGGATACTCTTCTCCTGTATATATGCAGGATTACTATAATATGGATTCTTTTGTGTAACTTAATACATTTCAGCATATTAAAAAATTAGTTGAAATTTCCATTCTCTTCCAATTTCAACTATATCTAATAAAAATGACTGTAAAAGTCAAAATCAGTGATAAGTTCATAGCAAAACGACATTTATTTACTGCAGTAACATATCTTATTTAGTGCAGTATTTACATTGCAATTCCAATATATTTAGTCAGTCTAACACTGGCTAGGATTTAAGCACATAGTTATGAGTCATTTAACTAATGTAGCTTATGCACATGCTTAAACTTAAGCTCAAGCATTTTCCTGGAGAGGAATGGATTTAAGCATGTGCTTTCCCGACTAGAGCATAGTTTGAAGACTGGAAGACAAAATTAACATGACTATAATTAGAGATCAGAGAAGATTTCCAAATATTATTTGAGATCTGTTGTTCAGCTTTTGCTACGAACCTTTAAGCAGGTGTATTTTTATAGTACAAATACTGAAAATCCAAAATCACACTCATAAATGAGCTGAATCTTAAAACTGACACATGCAACCATAGCTGTTTCAGCAATCGTGCAAGACAGAAAACAAAGGAAATACATTGCTTCCTATCAGAGTAATCACAGCCAGAGTGATTACAATAGCAAATACTCACCAAGATGGATTTATAATCAATTTATTAGATCAACCAATACAGTAAAAAAGAATTAAAATACCAATGCAATTCTTAAGCATTTTCAATGTGGAATACCTTCTCAAAAGTGGCAATTTGCCTGCAAAGATTCTGACAACAGAAAGTAAGGAAAATTATTTCCCTAGTTTTAAACACAACATGACACTAACCTGCCTTAGATAGGCCATAGCCATAGAATTTGTGTGAAATTCTCTTTCACATAAATACGCTTGAGAGCAACAGAGCTGTGTATGCTAGCAGCCCTCAGCTGAATATTCCATTTCAAAGCCAGTCACCCAAAAATCTAGTAAGTGAAGGGCAATAGAAAATCCCCCACCAAAACACTGCCCTCCTGACCAAGGACACAATCCTCCACCCTTTGATGCCTTTTCCCTGAAAAGGAGCAGTGTTAGAGATGATTAATGTACAGGGCAGATCTATACATGCAGATGTTGGGAGAATGTGGAGAGGAAAACAAGCAAATCATTTTGTTTCAGCAATAACAGATGTTGGAGCATCATCCTGCAGACTTTGCTTTTAATACAAAACTGCTCATGAAGCGAGTGAGAAGGTGAGGACAGAATCAATACCCAATTACCCAGTTATTTCAGTGCTTCCATTTCAATGAGCTTCCCAGCTGATTTTGTCCTTTTAATTTTCCTTCTCTAATAATCATATCAAATTAGTTTTGTCTTAAATATCACCGAAAACAAATTCAGCTGTCTAAGAAATCCTAATACAGGTGGTAGCAGGTTCTTCATGACATGCTATACTGTCATTGACTTCTGTACAAACCCAGTGCAATCCACAAGATCCTACGGCAATGCTTGGGATTAGACTGGAGCGACCAAGAACAGCTTCCCATCCTGATCCAGCTGCTGATACAGGGAATGGATAGTAAATGACTAAGAGTGCTATGGCATTTCCAGATGTATCAGTGCTGTAAAAACCCAAATGCATAACAAATAGATTAACAGTACCCTTCTCTGGCTAAGGGAGGGATTAACTGAAGCCTGGCCTACATTCCAGCTGGGGAGTAACCTGCTTTCCTGCTAGACTGCGTTTGCCACTCACATTATCACTATAGCACCACAGGTTCTTTCCACTTCCTTAAACTCGGTTAGTGAGGAGCTAGAAAGGCACTGGGAATGTAAGTGCTGTGGCTACAGAGTGTAAAACCCAACTAATACATGCTTAGCTCTCACGAAGTCTGCCTCTTCACATACAGCACACAAAAAGCAACCCCCCAAAACCTCAGAAATAAATACATGCACAACCCTTTGTAGTGGAATACACTGACAGGGCTTGCAGGCAAGAGCACTAGAAGCACAGTATGAAGGCTAAGCAAACACTTCCCTGACAATCCTCTACTACACAATCCAAGGAACCCAACGTAACCTCTAGCTGCTCATGAGGAGCAATTCAGAAAATCTTACATGAGATGTGAAGATTTGAGGCTGTATAGATCCTCTAGGATCTGCTGAGCAGCACAGCATCACACTGCAAAGGTAAGGCTTAGCACATGCTGGAACAAGAGAGTCATCTCTTCATCATATACATTAGATATACGAGACTGAGAAAGTGACTTCTGGATTGTGACTTATCTCAGATGCAGTTCCTCTTTAGACTACACCCCCTTCTTTAATGACAAAATGCTATGATGTCACTCCTGAGTCTCAGTTACAAACTGTTTACATGATATTCTCCTTTAAAGTGAATTAAATCGAGTATCATTAAGACCATAGGACAAAAGAAAAGTTACCAGCAGCCTCTAGGATGGCTGGAATTCAGAGGGATACATTTGGGAGTGCCATCACAGTGGCAGCAGGCACATACACACCAACTGACGAGATTTATGCAACAGCTACAAACCACTGTTGAGAGCCTCATATCTCTTGGATGACATTCTCCTCCCTAAGTGTTTTTTGGAAGAAATTTGCCTAGCTGCATAAAACATGGCCCCTCATTAGTACTGAGTGAAATCCATAGGCAATTAATATCCCAAAAGGAGCTGTCTAAGGCTACCCCATATTTCTTCTCACACGTGTAAATCTGCAGCTTTTCAATAGCTGCCATATAAAAGATGTATTTCAAAGCAAACAAAAATCTCACCAAAAATGCAAGGACAACCTCCAACAGCCATAACTGTTTCTATACCAGCCTTCTTACAACTGACTGGTCCACCAATACCACAGAAATTAGTGATGTGTAACTAATTGACACAAATCTCCTGAGGGGAGTATTGCTGCTGGTTATCTTGATATGAGAAATGTAGTCCAGAAGGATAAATTGGGCAGACAGCTGAAAAGCTTTAGCTCCCCAAGTAGGAAAGGAATTGATCTGGTAAAGAAAGCCCTTAAAGGGATACTATCATGTCAAAAAAAGCAGGATTAGGAAAAACTGTAATGATCTTAAAACAACTGGGAGAACTTAGAAAAGTTGTGTTTCCATCAGCAATGATAATCATTTCCACGTTCACATAAAAGGTGAACAATTGAAGATGCCATTTTTTCATATTTCTCCTAGTTATAATATGAATGGAACTTGGAAACTATTTGCTATAAGTCTGTGTTCTTCAATTAGTGACTTCATCTCTGCATCTAGTAGTTATCAACTCCCCTTCCATTGATTCCAAGGAAAATAGAAATGCTCAGATATTCAGACTTGAAGATTCTCTTCATGTTTCTGGTGAACTGCTGTATTAGACTTCCCCAGCCAATGTTACTGCCCACCCCTATACAGATGACAATTCCCTAGGCAAGACAGATACTCCATTCATTGCATCATTTCTGATAAACAAAATAAGCTAATTTAGATATTACATTAACATGCAGTTTTTGCTCCCAAGTGCACATAGTGCAGGATTTATTTTCTTCAGGACTATCCAATTACAAATAAAGGATTACATGGGGCAGCAGCATAGGTAACGAACTCTCAAGATGTACCTCACATGGAGGATTGCTTCATCTGCATGATTTGTGTCAAACAAGTTCGTTTCTTGGAGTGGAGGGAAAGAGTACTGCAATACCTTGAGAGAAATGACAACAGCTGTAATGACCAAAATAGCTTGTGCTATACCTGGTGCTGAGACTGAAGGCTGACAGGGGCTCTCCTGAGGCTACCAGGAAATCAAATGCCCAAAGCTAGCTGATCATTCGAGTGGAAAAATATCAGCAAGAGCTCTTAAACTAACGAAATTCTCTGTGTACAACATGATGACTGTTGTCTAACCAAAGAAACAGACCTTGCAGCCACCTGCAGCAGTAATTCCCAGGTTACATGTAAATGAAGATTATTTCCTAACCCTTTACCTTTCTTACCAGTAGGTTTGAACTAAGACAGTGACAGAATTGCACAACATTTAAACTCTATGTTGAATTAAGCAAATGTGTTTACCATCATCAAACTCAGAGGTGTAAGCTATGCGATTACTGCCAGAGATTTGTCCTGACTGATAAACCTCCTGATTTCAACCTCTGTGCCTGACATTAAGAACATCATAAACAAGTAATTGTGCACGTGGTCACACAGTGCAATTTAAATAATCCACTAGCATTAGAGCTATGCTGCAGAAAAGTGACTCAAAAGCACCCAGCAGCAACAGCAGTCCAAAGAATGTATCCAAACTGGAACAGACTGCATAAGGCCAGAACTACATAGGGTTTATTACCACACAAGAAGCAGTCTCCTTGAGGGTTTTGCCTATACAAAGTTAATTTACATTACACTACCCGAGAATCTCTGCTACCCACAGAGGCCATGGTTGCCCAGATCCTCAGCTAGGGTAAGTTAGAGAAACTCTATTCAACTTCTGAGTTGGTCTTATTTTTAGCTAGTTTTTACTCCAGAAACTATGTGGATCACATAGAACAAGGTCACTAAACATGGGATGTTTAAACAAGCAGCAAATGGTGAAACAGCTCTTGGAAAACAATATATCCTGCCTCCCCGACCACTGATCAAGAGACACAGTGGAAACAAAGTGCTTGGATGGTACTGTACCTATTTGAACTTGGAGGAAAAGTAAACCACCTGCTTCTCCTCCCCACTCCAAAAAACAATATTTAGGGATCCTGCTCACACAAAAATAAGTGGCTTCTGGTGGTGCTTTCAATTCTCCACCTTCTAGGGAAGATAACATGCTGTGGAGCTATTTTAAGAACATCTCATTCGCAAAGGTCTCCAATTCAGTCTTTAGAGACAGAGATGATTTTCTTGCTGCTTCAACATCTCTGCTGGCATGACATTTGCTTCAGAGGGAGTTCATTTGCTGTTCCAACATCAAAATGGAGCAAGAGCAGCTGCCAGGAGAGGGATAAAAGGAAATAGTGGTGACAAAGAGCAGCAGGGTCATTTCTGGTGCAAAGAAATGTAGAACAGAGAGAAGTCCAGAACTGTCACTTTCTCCAAAAAGCTGTGGGGGATAAAGACCTCCCCTCTACCTCCTGCAATTGCTGTTCAGCAGCAAGAAGGAAAACGAGACAAAAACCCCTAAACAATCAGGCTGAAGTCTTTACCTGGCAAATGACGATAAGCCAACGCTAAGCACCTGAGCACTCCCAGTTAAAGCCAAGCTCACGCTTAAGCTCTGTGGTGAGCAAAAAATTCAGTGACTCCTTCAGAAAAATCAAACCACTTTTGGCTAAAGAGCACTACAGGGCATGGATTTCAGCCCTGGGGAGATGGCAAGTTTCTGGGATGAATTCAAGCCCCAGTGCTAATCACAATCTTCTTATTTATGTATGCATTATATTGCAGAAACTTGGGGCAAAACTGCAACATGACCACCACAAAAGCACTGCAAGAGCCCAAGCAGGGCTGACAGGCCAGTGAAGCAATGTTAAGTGCCTGCAGAGTCTGATCTCCTACATCACAGATAAGCAGTATCTCAGATGACACCATCTGTCATTTACACCACTTGTCCCCTACCCCTTATCTCACTAATACCCATGCAGCTCTACTGAAGTTAGAGACAGTTCATCATTCTAATCACTTGTCCAAGAAGTGGTCAAGTTCCCACACTGCTGCTTTAAAGACAAAGATGAGGCTCATCTTAGTCAACATGCCTTTTTGACACGGTAATGAGCTTGTGCTAGGTCATTCACTTGGTTTGGCTACTTGATTCCTCCCCCCCACATCATCTTATTCATCCACAGCCCAGAGCAGGACAGGGCTTTGTTCCTCATCCAACACGGTGAGCAGAACTCTGTCCTCTTCTTAGATGAGGGCATATTACCATCCTTTCAAACTTTAAGACAAACCTTTATACATGACCAAAGTTAAAACAAAATACTCTTTCCTCTGCTCCTCACTGCATTTTATTTTCCAGTTTTGTAGAGAAAAGGTTTTACAGATGAAAACTCTGGAAAATTACTCTCTGCAAAGAAAAGGACTAACACAAACCAACAGGAAATGTTTAACCTAAGATACTTTGTCGCTATTAATGTTTGTTCTGTTGTATGTTAGGACCAGAGTTTATTTAGAGCATGGTATTTATCTGACTAGCCAAATGCCCTCAAATTCACAAGCTTTAGCACTGTGCTTATGACACCTGAAAGGCTTCAGCTATTAGGATATATGAATGTTACCAAGGTGTTACAGGATACTGAGGACTTTATCTGTAGAGCTGCATATCAAGGTATGCATGGGCTTGTCAAACACCCAGTTGATAAATTATCACTACTGCAGCTTAGAGTACCCCTTTTGTGCATCAGACAAATCAGTGCAAGCATTTTATTATGTTTTGTTCCAGTTGATGTTACTTTTTCTGCATTAAAGAGTCACAAAAAACCCTCTACAAATCTAAGTGCTGAAGGACATTCATGCACATTACTCAGCTATGAAATCAAAAGACTTAGTCGAACATTCATAGATGTTTTCACAGCTAGTTCCTGTGGTATGGGAAAAAACCACAAAGCCTCTGTCTGGAGCTGGACCATAACATTTCACACTGTGCAATATGCTATAATCCTTTGTGGAGAATTTTAAGGTTAAAACACTGCTGAGGAGCATGAAAGAAATACAACTGGCTGATTACAAATTGTCTTCCATCCCTTGCCCTTAATGCAGAGGGCTGTCAAAGAGACTTTACCTCTGCAAAGCAAGGGGCAAATCCAAGGGGAAAATAAATCTCTCAAGAGTCTGAAAAGACTAAACTTGATAGTAGATTTTCAAAAAGGGACAAGCCTGTGCTTCTAATGCACACTAATTTACTTTTATATGTAGTTTTAAATAACTTCAGCAAACTGACAAATCTACATATACTAGCATTCAGTGTTTGATACTCAAACAGCACTCACTACTGCTTTACAGAACCTTCACTGTGAATAAAATAGTAAGAGACAGATGCATGCCCCCATGAATAACTGTCTTCAGCAGTAAGAGATTAGAATTGATCTGTCATGTTTCATCAGCAGCAGTCACCAATCGCATCTCTCCATGCATCACTGGGGATGGCAAATTAGTTGCAATCAAACTGGGCTTTGGCAGGATCTAGAGCAGTGTCTCTACCTGCCCATTTCAAATTACTATGGCTATATTTTGCCAACTCAGTCATCAAGCAGCTCAAGCTCATTGAACTACTCACAGAACACCCTTGCTCAACGTTCTATGAGCCAGCTCTGCAACGAGCTCCCCCCGAGCAGACTTATGCTTCTCAGACAGAGGCATTAAATAATGAGGAAGCATTGACTAACAACAGCACAGGATTAATTCATTCTGCAGCCCTGTTCTGAGTCATTCACATAACCAACAGGTAACACTTTCAAGTAACAGACCTGTACTGAGAAAACAAAAGGGTCTGTTACAAGTTAAGCACTAAGTTCCATGTTTCTTTACTAGTCTTTAAAACGTTTTGGGTTTGTTTTTTTTTTTTTCCTTAAACATATGAACCAACTGGCTCTTGTCCCCCTTAAATTTCATAGCATGAAGTGCCCCAAACCCAGCTGCACTGAGAGTCTGAAGCTTCACAGCACAACAGAGGCCAGAGACGCCAATCAGAAGTGTTTCTACACCTAGTGTAGAAGGAAGATACCCTTGTCAGGGTGGGTCACTCCACACGGGCACCTGACAGAACTCCATATGGACGTGCAAGATAAGCGTACCATTTCAGCTGCCATGCCACCAGTCTCACCCCACACTGAAAAGAGCTGCTTCAACTTCAAAGGGCCAATAGAAGATGGATAATATGGTTGTAACATTTGGTCAAAATAAAATAAATAAAGTGGGTCCCAGATTTTACTTACACTTTACAGACACAGAAAATGCAAAGCGTGGTTTGTAGTGGTCCAGCCAGGAGCTGTCAGGAAAACCGATGACAATGCCAGGACTGCAACCCAGTTCACTACTTCTGCTCTCACTGCTGAAAATTAATCTAAATGACACTTCCAAAGCATTTCTAAGACAAGCCACTTATTTACTCACATGCAGTAAAAAATGAAGCCACCATGGCTTTGATTCTCTGCAGCTAACAGAAAAAGGCTGTATGACAAATCTGCAGGAATTCAGTAACTTTAGACAAAGTTACATGGGGAGAAACTCTATGCTAGATGTAGTTCTGGGTCAGACCATCAGCCCTGCTCCGCCACAAACACTGGGCCTAGGAGGTGCCCCAGAGCACTTGGTGGCAATACACAGAGCAGCAGACCGAAGGCTGACTGAGCAGAGGGAACTGGTTGCCTTTTTCTTTGAGACTAACTGAAGATGACCTCTATCCAAAACCTCGAGATTGTTGATGTTTGATGACAATAAAAGAAAAAGGGCATGGATAAATACATAAAACTTCTTCAAAAGTCTACCTGTGGTGGTATTTTTTCCCCAAAGAATTCTGCTTTTCATTAAAAAAGCAGGTAACATTCAAGCTATTGTAATACATCCTGTGACACTTGCAATAGAAAGCTGCACAAATGTAACCTCCTCAAACACGGCAAAGATGCAGAGTACAACCCTCATTGTGCTGCTCCTTGCCTAAAGCAATAAGGATAAAGAAACAGCAAAACCTTCAGATGGAACTTCCCTCAGGTTAATTGTCAACTGGTTTGCTCACGAGGAAGTGCAAACAGCTGCTTTAAACGCTAATGAGAAGCGGATCCCGTTCCCAACTTCTCGTGAGCATAGAAATAAAACAGGTTCTCACTCCAGGGGAGATGGCTACACAAAACCTTAAAATATGCTACCAGAGACCTAGGCCTGAATAATTCCCTGTCCACTGCAAAAATGAATACTTAAACCCACTCTGCTTAATATTAAATATTGCTGTTCAGAAGCTTCTCTCTGAAAGCTCCGTACAGTAGGTGGGGAAAGAAATGGAAAGGTGATGCCCAGACACAGCTGCAGGAGACTCCTCCAGCCTGCAATGCAGTAGATATCTTCGTAGCCTTTAACAAGGAGCCTGTGGAGATGAGGCTTGTTTACAGCCATGAATTCAACTCTAGTCCACTGGCGAGGACAAGATAAATAGTTCCTTCCTTCCTTTTTCTTCCCAGCGTGCAGCTGAATATGTCTCTCAGCAAATACACCAGTAAAACTTAAAACTCTACTGAAAATCAGCTGTTAAAGACATATGATCCAATTAACTCAGTAACATATGTAACTGAAAAGAATTAAGATGACACTATATTTGGACTGGAATAATGCCACAGAGACATTAATCTGCAAACACACTTAGAACCCAAGTTTCCATATAAGGATTATTAGGCAACTGCTTGATTTGACTGCTTGGAAAGATTTTGCCATAACACAGGAGGAAAAAACCCAAAAAGTCTATAATGAAAATGTGTGGGAGAGTTTTCAATGCACTTCCCTGCACCCAAGCTCACTCAACCTACCTTGTATCCACTTCCTCCCACTGTTCCACACACCCCAGCATACCCTCCCAGAGCCTGAGGGAAGCAGAGACCAAGAGAATCCTTGGTGCGTGCCACATTCATATTGACATTAGCAGTTGTAATCAACGCAATAAAAACTTCAAAGGGCTAGAAATACAAGTTCTAAATAAGTATTCTGTCTCTTCTTCCAGTATGTAATGTTATAAAATGGCTGTAAACCAAATTACTCTTGCTTACTTTTCTTTCTTAAAGTCTGTTTTTAAAACTGACCTGATAGCAAAACTCCAGTGTAATTCCAGACCAGAATATCAGCTATCAACAGGCCAAAATGCAGCAGAAACGAATTTAACAATGAAACTTAAATCCTGCAAGACTTTTCTCATTTACATTCTCAAAGAGCCAACAAAAGGAGCCCAAAATCCATTCTTAAGAAGATTTTGCCCTCAAGTTTTTGGAATTGCAACAGGTTTTCAGATTTTGTCTCCTTCCCTCCATCCTGTACAGATAAGTCCAATGAATTGAGTGTTTAGAGAGTCATACAGAAAAGACAGTACATAATACTATACCATCAGGGATTTGTTGGTAAGATTTCAGCAGTGCAGCTGTGCTATCACAGTTCTGTACATCGTTTCTCCCCTGCTCAGACAGGAACCAGAGGCAGAGAAGGAAAGGCTGTCAGCTCACTCATAACAGGTGCACGTACAAATTCACCATCAGTCATTTATCTCCCCTGGAACTGCTCACACAATTTAATCACACGAAGGAACCTCTTTATCACTATCACACTCAATTTAACTCTACTACCATCATGGGTAAGGCTCTGTTAACTAGGATTTTTTTCTGAAGTAAAACTATTAATCAGAAATGATTAATATTCACACATGAAAATGGGAAGTGGTAGAACTGTCAAATTTTTATTAATCTCTATGGTTTTGGGAACACTTATGCTTTAAAGAACCACACTGCAATCCCCAAGCATGCAGATTCATTGGGTAAGTGAATTAGAAAAAGAAATGACACAAAATAACCTGGTCCTGTGTTAACAGGCACTCCTTGTTTGAAAGGCAACCTCTGAGTGTGTTAAAGTGGATGCTGAGCAAGCCTTATGAAATCACAGAGAAGAGCTGCCTATAGTATCTGCTGAAGAGATCGAAAACCTCTTATTACTTATTTTTATTTCCCCCCACTGATCTGCAGTGTGACATGGTGCTTCCCACCTGCTCCTGGAGCCTGCAGACAGGCTCAGGCCCTCTCTGCCAGCACTCTGCACGTCCTCTGCTCTCAAGCTGCTTCAACACTTTAAGGTGAAGACCCTCAAGCTTCACCTTCCGAATCGAATGGGAAAACAAACAAACAAACAAAAACACAAAAAACCCCCTCCAAACCAAACGGAAACAAAAGCCTCAAAATCGCCGGAAAAAGCAAACAACCTCCTCCAAGCTTTCGAGGCCTGCTCCCGCCGTTCGAGTACGTTCTCCTTTCCGTCAGGCCACTGAGGCAATGCTCTGCTGTGACAGACAGCTCAGGTAACCACCTTCCTCTGGAGAGTGGGGCTGGGACACCAACAGCTACCTCAGGAAACCGAGCTCCTCTTTCCTGGCTCGACCCCGGGCAGGAAGGAGAGCGGGCTCAGCCTAGAGACAGCACAACCCGAGAGCCTCACGGCCGCCCCTGACGACCGCGGCAGAGCCACGCCAGCAAGCGAGCACAGGGACCCACTCCGCCTGGGCCCAGCTACCACTGCACTTCTCACCGCCACCCTCAGCACCCACGGTGACCTCCGCGCCTCGCCGCGTCCTTACCTCAACCCGCCCCGTGAGGGCCATTGGCCGTTCCCACTGCTCATCAGCCTCTTTCCCGCCTTCTATTGGCCAGCTGCCCACCCGCAGGTGGGCCCGCCGGGCACTTCCTCGTCCGTCACCCGGCTCCTCGCGCTGCCATTCGAAGCGCGACGGCTCCTTTGACGCCCATCGTTGCTAACCACTTGTGAGGAAAGCCATCAATCACACCGCCGCCTAACCTCCGAGTACCATTGGCCCAGTAACCTCTTTTCGGGCTTTCGTTTCTTCTCATTGGTTAATTGGATCGGATAGGCAGTCGCGATTGGGCAAAAAGCAGGCGTGGAGGGCGGGACTCGGCTTAAAGGGAGAGTCGATTGGCCAGTAGGCCGGAGCGGTACCGTGTGATTGGCGGGAACGGTAAAGAAGGCGGGGCCACCCGAGGTGAGGGTTGTGTGAGGTGAGGGAATCTCGCGGGGTCTTGCTGGCTCCGGGCGCGGAGACGAGCGGTGATTGGGCGGCGGGGGTCAAGGGGGCCCGAGCTGGGTCCCGCTCGTTGATTGGGTGGGGGCGCCTCTCGCGGAGCCTGGTGGGCCGGGTCCGATTGGCTGCGGGCGGGTTGTCGGGCGCGCGCCCCGCATGGGGGCGGG
>VWZX01002114.1:782432-805586 GCA_013399015.1 Galbula dea
CTCCTCCCCAGAGGCGCTGCCCGCCCCAACGCCGGCGCTGGGTCAGGCTGTCAGGGCGCCGCCGCCGCAGGCAGGGACCGGGGCGCCGCCGCCGTCCCTCGCCGCCCCTCGCCGCCTCCTCCCCTCGCCCCTCTTTATCCCCGGCCCCGCGCTCTCCCCTCTCATCCATTTGTCACTTGCCCTGCTCCCATTTTTTGCCCCTTCTCCCTCTCGCTCCTCCGTTGTTTGCTTTCCTGCCCCGTCCCTTTCTCTTCCTCCATCTATTTTTATCTTCTTTTCATCCCCTTTCGCCCTCGCCCTCCTCCCCTCACTCCCTTCCTCCGTCCCCCTCCACTTTTCCTGAGTGCTCGTGTGTGTGTTTCGGGCCTTCGAGGAAAAGTTGCAAACTCCCAAGTTGTGGGTTTGGTTTTGGTTTGGGGTTTTTTTTCGATATTAGAGGGAGCAGGTGTCTGCTAGGAGGGAGCTATGTAGGAGGTGCCTGGGTGCTCAGGGAGGCTTCGAGGAGATCAATGGAGAGGATGTGGGAATGGAAGGGGTAGAGTTGTCAGTCCTCTCAGGGTATTCCAGGGGAGAGACTCCAGATCCTCCTTCTGGAGGGAAAGGGGATTGATCATCACTGTATTTCTTTATTACAAAAAAAAAAAAGAAAAGTGAAGGAAAGAAAAACCCAAACCAAACCCAACCCAGTTGCCCAAGGATGGAGTTTCAGTAGCCAACGACGGCTGGACTCTGGGGGAAGAGGGTTCGTGCACTCTGGCTCACGCACACATGAAGAGATTCTCCAAATTGTTTGCCTTCTCGAAGAGATAAGGCCAGTTGAGCTCAATGCTTTTAAAGGTGGGCCACGTATGATGACACCCAACTTCTTCTAAAGTGTAGCAGATTTCCTTTTTATGGCCAAATGACAGCTTGACCCAGTTGTTATCCGATCAAAGGGCATTTTGTTTTTGAATGTCTCTTTGTGGCACAACAGCCAACGCAAAAATGATGGCGGCTTACAATGGCGGTACGTCTGCGGCAGCAGCAGGTCACCACCACCACCATCACCACCACCTTCCTCACCTCCCTCCTCCTCACCTCCATCACCACCACCACCCTCAACATCACTTGCATCCAGGCTCTGCAGCCGCGGTACATCCCGTACAGCAGCATGCCTCTTCGGCAGCTGCGGCCGCGGCGGCTGCGGCTGCGGCCGCGGCAATGTTAAACCCAGGGCAGCAGCAGCCATATTTCCCATCACCGGCACCGGGTCAGGCTCCTGGACCAGCTGCAGCAGCCCCAGCTCAGGTACAAGCTGCAGCAGCAGCTGCAGTTAAAGCGCACCATCATCAGCACTCACAACATCCACAACAGCAACTGGATATTGAGCCGGACAGACCTATTGGATATGGAGCCTTTGGTGTTGTCTGGTGAGTAGAGAAAAAAATGCCTCAACCGATTCTTTTCATTATTTTTTGGTTTGTTTTTTACCAGATCATAATTCATTCTTGCTTTTGTCATTTGAATCGGAATACAAGAAAGCTGCTTTACTTCAGGGTTTGTTTTTACGGGTTCTTCTCTGCTCTTGGAAAGTTGGCTTCACGTGTTTGTGTTGGCAGGACGAGGTTTAGAGTGGTGAAGAGCAAGCTCTGGGTAGAGAGGCCACACACCGTCAGTTAGTCTCTTCTGAGACAATGCAACATGTTCCCTGCCTTCTCCTCATTTCCTTGGAATATGTGTGCTGTGTAGCTAAGCCTTGCTTCCTAGAGCTTCAGGTTAGCAAATGAGCATTAGGATGTGTCTTTTGACCTGCCTGCAGAGTTAGAAATTAAAGGCGTAGGAAAATGTCTTGCTTCTTCAGTCACCTGTCAAGATCCTTGTCTAGGAGACTCTTTGACCTGCAGTAGTATGCTGTGTGCTACCTGAAACAGAACATGTGAACTTTGCTCTCCTCTCATAAATGTAAATGGGATTTTCTCTCTCACTGTAGTTCTGCCACAGTCCTTTCATTCCTCCAGCTGCTATTTCAGAGGATTCTGTCAGTGGAGCTAACAGAATGTACATACAATAGAGAAAATAGCTAACAGCTCTAGATTCCAATACATTCTGTGACCACTTGAACACAATGGATCTAATTATTGCCCTTCAGGATCACTGAAGCAAAGCTGGCATGATTTTTGTTTAAATTATTGTATCTATAAATGGTTCTCAGTTTAGTGTCTCTGAAACCTTCAGTAGCAGCATGACAAGTTCCTCGGTGGTGCTCCGCAGACCAGGCTTGTTGCAGCACACTTCCTGTACCACAGATACAAAGTTTGAAGCCTGCAACTGTGTCATGTCCCTGCAGAACTTTCCGCAGCATTCGGTTAACAAGAGTTTCTGTGGTGCTCAAGCGCTGTCCTGCCTTGAACTTTGCTGATGGAAGTGTTCCGTGGCTGGGCTGCAGCCTGTGCCCCCGTACAGTGGGGAGGTGTTTGCAGGACAAGCCTCAGAAGAGCAGGACGTTGTTACTCCTTTGCCCCAGCCCATAAGCAGAGCAGTGCCTGTGATAAAATGATGTTTTCTGAGGAGGCTGAAGGAGCTGCACGGAGCAGGGGTAGGCTAGTGGTACAGTTGATCTGGGTTCCTTAATTCGGGAGGCCTGGGGAGTTAATTGAATGCTGAGCTCTGGAAGTCAGAGGGGTGCTGCTGTACAGTTAACACTGCCGTGATCTTCCTGTGCCACGGTACAAAACCAATCAAAACTGTCAAGAAATCTGTAAAAAAAAATTACCTATGATTCTTTCTATCTGTTGGTAGATTTTTGGATAAAGTGTGGAGGCTTTTAACTGGATTGTGACAGGCTTGCTTCCATTGTGTGAGGTCAGACCTCGTTACTGTTTCTGCCATCACTTTATTTACCTGCCTATATTTCCTAGGTCTTTGTTCTCTAAGTTTTATTTGCCAAAAACTCAGGTGCAGAGAGAGATCTGCTTTCATAATATTCAGTCAAATAAAAGGTCAAGCTTGCATATTTGAATATAATAGTGTGAAGAATGCTGAGGGGAGTGAAACAAGTGTAGAAGGCAGAAGGGTCTGCTCTTGACTGGCATCAGGTAGGTGGTGCCTGAAGCGTCCACCTGTCCCAAGACCCCTGACAGGTCACTGCCTCCTCCCATGCAGGAACTGCCATTGCCACTGGTGAGGCTCTGCTGGCAGACTTGTAACTACAGCTTGTACTTCAAGATAACAGCAGCCTTAGAAAAATAAATAGCGAGGGTGCTAAATAAAACAAAAGCAGAAGCTTGCAGGTCAGCTCTCCTTGGTGAGGCGCTAAGGCTGCACTGCCTGAAGTTCAGTTCCTCTTTGCTCACATCCCTTTGAATTCAGTGTCCACTGTCAGGCTCTTGGCATTGCATATGTATTTCTGCAAGTGAATGTAGGCTGCATTTAAGAGTCTGCAAGCAATAATTAAACTGAATTTTACATTTCATTCAAAACGTGAAAGAATGCCTCTGTAGTTTAACTTTAGCCATGTGAGAATGCAACTGAGCATAAACATTGCTTTGGATATTCCTAGGTTCAGCTGGCTGAGACATAAGAAATGTATACTTTGGTACCAGTGTACTACACAGTTTTTGGTGATGTGAGGCCTAAGCTAGTTTTGAGGAAGGATTCTGTCCTTATCTGTCTCTCTTTCTGAGCATCTGTTGTCACTAACAGATAACTGGAAAGTTCACAGCTGTACTTCTGAGGGAAATGGAGGTTTTTCGTTCTGCAGACAGTTTGAGTATTTGAAGAAGTCATCTTTGATTTTGCTACTCAGATGTGTCACTGCATTGTCTAGAAAAATACAACTTACCCTGCAGTTGACTTTAGCTCCTGAAATAAGTGGTCAGCAACGTGTGGGATTCAGCTTCCCGTTAGCGTTCTGAGAGAGATTTTGGCTTGGCAGCTGAATTAGCCTTTGTCATTAGTTCATTTGTCTGGTACTTTAGGATGTTTTGGGGTAGTTAATGTGCTGCTGGAGTTTTTCACTCATGAAGAGCCAAAGCATCGTGCTTCAGCATTTTCATTATTAACTCATGCACACTTGTCTTGCTGCTGCTGCCATTCATGCACACACATTTCCTCAGTCACTGCCTTTGAAACCAGCTGGCCCTGGCACCTCACCTCCTTCCACCACACCGAGGTTGTAAAGGGAGTTTAACCCAGGATGGCAAAGAGAAGAGAATCTCCTGAACAGTCAGTGTTAAATTGCTCCTGTTACCTGGTTTGGTTCTGCTTTAAGGTAGAGTAACCATGTGCACGTTAGCAGAATACCAAAGGTTGGTGTTTCTGGACTGTGACAGCAGGGGGGAGGGAGGATGCTGACGTGCAGGTGTCTTCCCCCAGGTTCTGCAGGTTTGCTTAACTGTGCCTTAGTTTAGCAAATGGCCATAAACCAAGTTTTGAACCTAGTTTGCTGGAAATAGAGCAAGTTGCTCTTGAAGTATTGACTGTTAACACATCCTTAAAGTGTTGTAAAAAAAAAAAACAACCTGGATTTTAGTTCCAGTGACAAACTCTGTCAGTGCCCCACCTTTCAGATTGTCTGTCTGATTTTTGGAAGTCTTGTGTATCTGATCCAAGAATGAGGAGCTGTCCTTTGCAGAAGTGCTCCCCCTGTTTTGCTGGGGAGACATGCTGCTGCCATCTGGTGGGATTCTCCAAAATCATCATCATCATCATCATCATCATCATCATCACTCAAAAAAAAATAGATCTCTTGAACCTGCCGAGGCTCACAGGCTCCAGAGTGAGGGCTGGAGCTGTAGTGCTGCTGCAGGAGGAGCTGGTGCTGTTTCCGTGCAGGATTCCTAGAGCAGTGAAGAGGAAGTGCAGCTTCGGTGGAGGTAGACAGGGAATAATTACTTCTGTTGCTGGTTCAAGCTCTTAATGCTGCTGCTGAGATTTTATGAAAATATCCTGTTGGCTGGGATAGATCCACTCCCCTGGGATGTGAAACTGCCAAGAAAGACTCTGCAAGGTGTGTGGGGATTGTCTTTGTCTGCTGTGTGTCTCTAGATCTGAAAAGTTGCAGTTGTTCGTCAGAGGTTGTGAAATCAAGCAGTCTGTTTTATTGCTGTCAAAACTGTGTTAAAAGGCATCTCTGTGGAAATCTCCTACAAGTGATAATAGAAAAAAGTATATTAAATTTGTTTCTTTTTTGAAAGTCCTGATTTACACAATTTTAAATTGCAGTGTGGGTTGTTTTTTAATGTGTTTTCTTTGAATGCTTTTTGTGCGGAAAGTCAAAGAGCAGTATGATGTCCCAAATAGTTTGGCTGTTGATGCTGAGATAGGGCATTATGGACAGGCTGCCTTCACTTTGAAAGGCAGTAATAATTTAGCACAAATCTGCTGTTCATCAGAGGCCTGAAATACAAATGGAAAGAATATTGTGTACAACTGATCCTTGCCCGCACCCTGGAACTATTTCCAGAGGGTTTTGTCACCGTCCTGATCCTAAGCACAGCAGCAGGGAGGAGGTTGCCAGGATAAACCCATAATCTCCTAACTGTTACTTTGAGGGAACGTGCCATGCTGAGCAAGTGTGCAATACAGATCATTTCTTTGGGACAAAACTGCTAGAATGAAAAAAAAAAAAGAAAGAAAGAAAATATGTTGCAGTTTAAATAAAAGTATAAATAATGGCAGGGTGAGTTCCCCTTCTGGTGTCTGATACTGCTGCAAACAACAGTGATGTTTTGCATTGGTTGATGCAAATAAGAATGCAAAAGTCCAGCCTGGTAAGCATGAAAAGTTTAGAAAAAGCTGAACTCCTGAAATTTGTTTTATGAAACCCTTTTAGGACTTTTGGTGTGGGAGATTTTTCTCCTAAGCTAAAGCTGTTTGTATAATGACCTTTTTGCAGTCCCTCAAAACTCACCCCTTAGTGGAGGACAGAACTTGACCCTGAGGAAATGTCCCATGTTAATTAGCATTTAGATGGACAATTGTTTGCTGTCCTTTAAACTATTTCAGCTGATCTTTTGTGTTAGTCTAACATGACTTTTCTGTGGTTGATCAAAAAGATACAGAAGAGCTGTGAAGTTGGAGCTCTCATTGTGAATGAGAGTGAGCATAAATGGAGAGCTGTAGGCAGGGAGTGATATCTCCAGTAGATGGAACAGAATATCCACCAGAACTGGATAAAGAGGCTCTGGAAGGAGTAATCCACACCAATAATGGTGTCCAGAGAGAAGATCCTACAAAATATTCAAACTAAGCAAATCTGAGACCAATCCAAAGATCCTTTTAAAGTGCTGGTGTTACAGCTGGCTAAGACACAGCAACAAAACTAATCCAGAATAGAACTCAGGGTTTTTCTTAAGAGTGGAGAACATCTACAATGTGATATGCTGGTTCTTGGTGCAGTGAAACTTGCTTTTAGTAATGGGCAACAAAAATGTTTAAGATTAATAAACAAAATGCTCAGAAATAGTTAAGTAGAACAAAAAAATCCCCCCAGGATATTTGGAGAGCTTGGCTGCCCATATTGAGGGTGATGTTTAGCATTGCTGATCATCTTTACTCTTCTGGGTAATTATGAAGCTTTCCCATCCAAGGGAAGCACCTGCTTGGTCTGTGTGGACTGGAACAGGAAGAGGTTAGAAGAGATGACCACTGTCTAGTTCTCTCCAGCTCCAGTCTGCAAACCCTTCCCATGAGAAGTTGTGGTATAAATGTCACTATAATGGCCTGGCTTCTTCTGGGTGGCATTTCCCTACCCTTGCCCAGCTGGGCAGGGTCTGCACTGCTCCAGCCTGCCCTGGGGGGACTGTGGGTGTCAGGCAGAACCATTCCAGCCAGGAGCACTGCAGGGAGTACTGGCTCTTTTGGTTTTCTGCTTTCTGTGTGGCACTTCAGTGAGTTTTTCTGTTGTCTGGGTGTCTGATGGAGATAGACAGTGATTTCCTGAGAAAGAGAAGTTGTGTATATCCAGTTATTTCTTGGAGGAAACCACGAGGGTGCCTAAGGCAAAAGAGGCAGTGCTGGCAATGGGCACATTACAGAGCAGCCTGGATTGTGTTTCACACTTTCCATCACAATTTAAGGATCTGCAGGTGATTATCTTTAATCACTATGTCAGTGTTTTTTAAAGGATTGCTTTATCTAAACGGGATTCTGACTCTGTTTGTGAAGGAATATAGTAGAACAATGACCTCATTCAGGTTTTCTATATGGGAAGTTTTGCAAAGCTTCTATGTTTCAGTTGCAGTGCTGGGGTTTTGTTGTGGTTTTTTTTTTCAAATTTCATGAAAAGAAAATTTCTGTTAACATTTAAATGACTGTTCCCCAAATGTGCTGAATTAAATGAAATGGATATAATAACTCCTTGCATTTAAATTAGGCAGTGGGAATTAGGTGAAATTCTATCCAAGGAATATGCTAGAGTGTTCATTATTGTCTTGTAAGATGATGCAAGAAGGAAGGAATGTGGATAACATTTGGGTTTTTTTCTCACAGTTGGGCAAGGACCATTTTGGATAAATTAGTGCACTGCAAATTATGCCAAGGTCAGCATTTCACAGGTCACTTGAAATGTGTGTTGGTTTGCAGCACCTGCAAATCTTGATGTGGTTTGTGTCCACGTGCAGCTGGATGCTGAAGACAGGTCCTGGTAGCATTCAGTATTTTCTCTTTCCTCTGAATTCTGCCAGTATTAGAGCAGAGCAGCTTGTGGGTGGATCTACCATCTAATATTGATTTTTCAGAAGCCATATTTCAGATGTTCTTTTGCCCTTTCCCCCCCACACACACTCTTTCACCCTTTTTCTAGACAGTGTTTGAAATTGTTGATTTCAGTAATCTGAAAATACCAAAGCCTTTAGTATGTACACCTGGGTGAAGGTGTAAGCACTCACAGCAGCTGCATGTGATCAGATAGAGTAGTAAATAAAGGTGAGTAACAGGTGTGGGAGGGAGAGGGAGAACATGGGATTGAGAGTGAAAATAGCTTTGGGCAGGTGAGGTAGAAGGAGGCCTTTGGGATATGTTTGAATTGTTTTTTTGATGCCTTATAATGGTTGTATCTGGGTCTTGTGTATCTTTAATCCTCTGGAAAGTTCTGCCTTCTAGTAGAGCTTACTTAAACTGGTTTTGTGTTTATTAAAATGAACAAGAATTCCTTAATGTCATTGGTAATGATTTTAAATGGCATATTAAAAAAAACCAAAACCACAAAGAACTGAGTTGTGTTAGCAAATCAGAGTGTTGAGAAGTGGCTTAGTCTGCAACACTGAGCATAGGTGAGTGAGCTTTGTGATGGGGAACAAGACTGTATTTTAGGCTAAACTATTTCTGTAGGCTCCTGTATGCAAGCAGAGCATCTCCTCTGTATTTGGAGGGTAGCTTTTGATCTCCTGTTTGTCAAGCAAATGCTGAACAGTAGCTTTCCCACTGGACTTTGTGTAACAACGAGATCTAGCTCCCAGGTTTTGGTTACTTGAGCAGAGTGTGCCTTTGGTTTCTCAGTAGTGCTCCACTGCAGCTTTCCTTAGGCTTCTCTTTTTACACAGAATGTGAAAATTTTTCCTGACTCTAATTTGAAAGGTTGAAATGGCACATAAGGTGTGCTACAGTCTTCTTGTATGATCCAGGGATGGTTTCCTTGGGTGGAGTGTGCTTGGTGACACTAGTGTTCTCCTGCAGCCCTTGGTACAAAGTATGCTGAGCAATGTCAGTTACTTGCTAGTAGTGAGACTATATAGGATTGTTATGACTGGTCCAAGTAGAATTTCAGCTGAGACAAAGAATGAATTCTTTCTTTTTTTCTGCTTTAGTTGGTTATAACTTTGCTATGTTTAGGTTTCTGTTACTCTGAGTTTTTTCTTATTTCCTAACTCTGGAGATTTTGTGAGGATAGAACTGGCTACTTGTTGAATTCCTTGAAAAATGAAAGTCTTTGGAACAGAGAATAAGATGATACAAGGGCAATTTAGATTTTAAAGTCCTTCTGGAATATGAGAAGTAACATAAAGAGTAGGATCTGTGCTCAGAACAGCTTCTAAGGTTTACTGAAAACCCATTTATTTCTGGTCAGAAGAATTCAATATAAAGAAGCTGGGCTCAGTTGCTGCAATTTCCTCTGTAACTCTAGAATCTAAGAGTAAGCACTTGATTAAAGATTAAGTTATAAATATTATTATGAGAGTAATTTATCTGCAAATGTTTGGATTTTGTTGCTGAAATTGAAGTCTGTATTGGTGCTTCCTTAATGGCTGCTGTCCATCTGAGATGTCTGTGATAGATTGTTTAATGGCTGTGATCAATGGCACCAGGTATTTACAGGGATACAATCACTTTCTGTAAACAAAGGATACTCTCAGCTTCCAGGTCGTGGCCTGGGTTTATCCTGGTTTGAGTCTGTTCTAAATTACCTGAAAAGTTGGGAAATTCTGAAAGTAATCATTAATGGGTTTAGGGTAATGCAGGTTTAGTGTTGGGTACAGTGGTAAGAAGACCATTAGCACTGGTGTCATCTGGGGAGTTACCAGTTGTGGAAATAAGTCTTTGGTGATGTGTGTGCTGGGGATGGTTGGGAAGAGAAGCCTGTGGAACTCAGGAGTGGGAGCTGCTAGGAGGAGAGACTTGGCATGGGGATGGGTTAACTAACTGGAGGTGCAGGATGGAGGAACTGGGAGAATTCCTGCTGCATGTGAGATGTCTGTCTCCTTGGCCAGGGCCAGAGCTGTGGCTTGTGTCTGCATGTGAGATGTCTCCTTGGCCAGGGCCAGAGCTGTGACTTGTGTCTGTCCCTGATGACCTTTCTCAGTGATAACAATTAACCTGTCTGGTTGTAAGAGTGAAGATTGGTTTGCAAACGTGGGAAGAAGCTTTATAGCTCTCCAAGTTGTCTAATGTGGTGTGTTTAGCTGTTCTGCAGGCAGTCCAGAGCAGTTGGAATGGGCAAAG
This sequence comes from Galbula dea, assembly GCA_013399015.1. NCBI lineage: Eukaryota > Metazoa > Chordata > Aves > Piciformes > Galbulidae > Galbula > Galbula dea. Next base: position 792,351 of record VWZX01002114.1, read on the forward strand.
CCCTGGTGTTGTGATTTGAAAATACATCACATAGGAGATGCTGTAAGTTCTGGTTTATTGTGAGGCAAAGTAACTATTACATCCAATTTTGTAAAAGTAGACCCCTGAGTGAGGTAGCAGATGCTTAAATGAAAGTGGCTTATTACAGGCAGTACAAATATGTATGTGAAGGCTAGAGGCTTGTGTGGTTAATGCAGTTATTTATTGATAACAGTGTTTGATCATAATAGCAATGGCAAGGGACAAGGGAGCATGAGTGGAAGTGGGTGGGAAGGGCAGCGAGTGGGGTGGTAGCTAGAGGTGGTACAAACCATAGCAATTATCTGCTCTCTACATACAGAGAGCTTATCCCAATTAATGTTGTTACTGTAGCAGTAAGGCGTGCTTTATGAAAAGGTAACATAGGTAACATTTTCTTTACTTTGTGATCCCCCCCCAGGTTCTGACTGTACTTTTCATCACTCCAGCCCTTTTCTTACGTTCCAGTGTCGTCTGTGGCACTTTGTACGAAGTGCAGCTTATCAACAGCCTGTTCAAGTGAAAACAATAGCATTTAGCTATCAGGACTGAGCCGTGGGAAATAAATACTGCTTCACTGTGGCAATCACTAGAGCTCTATCCGTAGTGCATTGTAGGAGTACCCTGGCAAAGGACAAAGTCATCTCCTCAGTGGAAATGTTTGGCATTCCTTCCTGTGTCCTCTGTGCCATAGGAATGGGTCCCAGGCTGGCCCAAGGTGTCCAGTGCTTGTGATCTGAGCATGTCAACCCAGAACTGAGTATTTCCTAGGGAAATCCCCAGCTCACCTCCTGGTCAGAAATGCCCCGACTTGGCCAAAGTGTAATGGATTACAGTTGTAAAGGTGCTGATACTTTATATGTATTGTAGAGTACACTGAGAGCCTTAATCAGGGAAACTGTCAGCACATTTTTCTAGGTTTCTGCAGTTTTACCTACTGGGAGTTTCAATAGTTATGTTAAAAATGCCAGCTGTGCTCCGCTGGAGTCAGGTCTGTCTGGTGGGAGCACAGGTACACGGGACCTCACAGAGAGGGAGCAGGAGGCTAGACAGACTGTCTTGGGTGAGCACAGCCTTTCACCAAAATCCAGTGCTTCAGTGCCCCAAACACCAAAGCAATCTGGACTTTGGATATTTAATGCTGCATCCTCTCCTGTTGGGAGAGTGATGGATAACAAAGGTAGACTTCTGTCAGCCTTGGCTTAAATGGCTTGCGTGGCTATGGCTGCCTTTGGAGCGTGGCCATGTGCAGTGTTTAAAAGTGCTTAGCAAGAGTTTGAGCTTTAATCATGAGGCTGCAGCAGAACCAGAGTATCCTAGTAGTATCATTCTTTAATTTCCTGATGTGGTAGTTTTCTATAAAGGCTTGGAAGCATATGTGTGTGAGTGGAATTTATATGCTGTTTGTGATGTTGGGTGTAACAGCAGCATGGTTATAGCAGAATCATTTGTAGAATGTGGGCTTTGAGGAATTACCTTCTGTTATGTCTTTGTTTTTCTGATTTCTTTTTTATTTTTATTTTTTTTAATAAATTCAGAGCTTTCTGCTCAAGAACTTTTTCAGGGCATTTTATCAAAAAGTGAAATATACTGGGAACTCTAGGGCTCCTTCAACTCCAGAGAGGGATTTGCTTTCATGCACAAATACAATTCATAGGTGCAAAAAAAATTGTTCAACGGGGAAACTGGTGTTTTAGTTTCCTTGTCATTTGGAGTGGTGCTGTTCCAAATTTGAATCCTGTCTCTTTTCCTCCGTTATTCTGGCACCACCAGGAGGTGCTGTTATGGCTTCCTTCCTTTTGTAAGCTCATGCAGTGCCCGAGTGGAGCCTGGGCTTCCCGGGAGCACTAAGGCTGCAGCTGGTGTTGAACTGCTGGTCAAGGACTTACTCTGGCTTTGATCTGCATGATTAGGTTTTTTCCTGAAAAGCTACTGACTTTCCCTTCTGTCTTGAAGTTTTTAATTTCAGATAAGGCATTTTATTCTTGTATTTCCTATAAACTCTTGTAACTGTTGAAGAGTTTCTGTCCATGAGTAGCAAAACTTACTCCATAAAGGCAGTAGCAGCTTTCAGAAATGAACAGTCTTCTTCCTGTGAAGGTAATTGCTGAGATCTGTGCTGGCACTCGTGGAGCTCTGCAAATGGGGCTTGAAAGCCAATGGAGTTGTAGATTAGGGAGGAGAGAGCCTAGCATGTGTTCTGGGTCAGTGGACTTTGTTTCACTGAGAACCATTATATTTTTCCTTTAACTGTTTGGGTTCCTAATTAAGAGGTTAGGGTTTATTGCAGGAAGTTGTATCAGAGTCCATTGGGAATCCTCTTCATTTCTGTGTGGCACTGCTGTCTGCTGGAAGCTCACAGTGTGCTGACTTCTGAATGAAGGACAGTTCTGTCTTTGAACAGAGTTCCTTTTTGGCTTCCTCCTGCCTTCATTTTTAAAGGCCCTTGACAACTGATATGACACTGCTAGGAAGCCCTAAATAAGAGCTTTTTCCCCCCAAGAGCTTACCTAGGAAGCAGAACAAAAGCATTGTTTAAAAGGCTGTTCTCATATAGCAACACAACCTTTTTTCCAATGTTTCTGTACATTCTTGTACATTCATTTATTTTGGATCTCTTATTTGGAGGGAGAAGATCTTGCAGGTAGGCTTGGTGGAGGAGGGAAAAGAATCTCTCAGTGATTCCCCAACTTGCAGTCATCTTTCTTCCTTGTGTCAGTGGCGTTGGGTATGAGGAAGGAGAGAATTGTGTGAATCCCTTAGTGCTTTCTGGCTCTCCTGAGTTCTCCCCAAGGGCTTTTGAAATCCTGTAGCCCAGACCTCCTTGATGTTTGTGGCTTGTGGGTGTGCTGAGGAAGCAGAATTACTCTTTGTTAGTGTTCTGACTGAAGGGATGTTAGCCTGTTAGGTTAGAAAGGTGCATCTGCAAACTGGCTTTTAAATCTTCATTACGTTTACAGAGTACAGACAGCCCAAACAATACAAGGAAAAGAGGTGCTGGGGCTTGGGGTTCTTTTTAGCCAAACTGTTCAATTAACATTTTCAAACCATTATTCCTATTTCAGTTGCAAGGACTTACCCAGAGCAAACCAAGGGTGAAGGTGACGTCCTGGATGATGCAGATCTGTTAAGGGCACGTGGCCTCCAAGTCATCATTCTGGAAACTAATCTTGTTAGCATAATGTACAGTTAAAGGGCAGTGGGGTTTAGTGCTTTATGTTTTCTTGTAGTTCAGCATAGGTAAATAAAAAAAAAATCCCAACCCAAACACAGACCCAGCTGAGGGTTGTACCAAGGAACATACCCAGCTCTGAGAAGCAGGAGGTAACATCTACCTTATTTTTATCTCTAAGTTCAAATTGTTGGGGAGAGAAGCTCCCACATAATTGCTGGTAATTTAAATTTAAAAATTTAGTTTTCCTCATCCCTTATTCCTCTTGCTGTTTGAATTAACCAAATCAATTCACTCTTCCTGTCCATGAAACTTTCAGATTTTTTTCCCTTGCTCATCCTTGCTGACAAGTGTAGTAAATATCCGGTTTTAAAGGCTCAGTTTTAATTTAGGAGATGTGTTTGGATAAGGATGGAGTTTCCCAGCTATGTTTGGGGCTGCCCATGCCTCCACTGTGCCTGAGCTAGCACTCATGTGAGTGTGGCCTGAAATGTCACTCTGCTGCTTCATAAGAATATTCAGATTGGGAACTGGAACAAAGGAATAGAGATCTTTCCAGCTTTAAATCTTAAAACCATTGAAAGTTGCCCTTTATGACCTGGCAGAGCAAAATATTTATCTTCTCCATATAGGTCCAGATGCTTCTTGAGAGGAAGCATCTCAGTGTGTATTCCGTAGACGACTCCTGTGTCAGTGGCCAAAGAGCAAGTAGTACAGATCCTGTGTGCTCTCAGTCTTTAGGCGTAACTGTTCTAACAGAGAATGTCATCAACCAATAGCGAGAGGCAAAAAATACCTGTTTTACCATAGTTCACCTGATCAAAGCAAATAAGAGCTCTATCAAACAGCTTAACTAAAAGCCATTCTTAATTATGAAGTGGAAACTACCTTGTATTTGGTTTTTAAGTTATTCTAGCTAGCACCAGGTATCAGAGTGCTTTTCTGAGAGTATTTGTGCATTGATTGTATTTGAAAAGTCAGGATTAAGGTCTTCCACCATGCTTTTGATGACAGGGCATTGATATACCAACCCAAACCCATAATCTGAACTGCAGTTTTCCTTCTGCCCCTGCTGAAGGAGAACAGCATTTATGTTCTTTAGGTTTGGATTGTTTATTGTTTTCTGAAGCAGTTAAAGAAAAGTAGGTGAATGTTGACAGAATCGGGACCAGCTTTGACCTACTTGTGGCTCTTTCTCTGATCTCTGTCTCAGGCATGTCACCTTATCACTTGTGTGCTACTGTTCAGTCATCTGAAGCCTCATCTACGACACTAACAACTGGCAGATGTTTGGTAATTTGAATATTAAATGTGCATCTCATCACTCCCACCGTTGTTCCCAGAAGATTTGGCCACCTATCATCTAAGCCAGCACAGGGAATCCTTCTGTAACCATTTCTGTTTCATACTGAACTGCTGCTTAAACTTTGGGTTTAAAGTGTTTTATTAAAACACTTTTAAACACAGCCTTTCTTCCAAGAGTCTGTATTTAACTTCAGAATGTCCCCAGACTGGAATTACACCCCTGGTAGGGATGTCTTATCACAAGGTTTTTGGCTGACTCAGAATAAAGAAAACATTAGGATTTTTGGGTCAGTTCATGGAGAGAATTTAAATATAGCTTTGAAATGAACAACAGGTCTGACTTCGGGTAATGTTGTGAAGCCAAACCAGCTGCTGTGTAGGGTGTGATTTAGTTTGGTTTATAGCAGTTCAGGTTAGTTTTTTTGTGGGAGAGAAGGAAGAAACTCCTTTGCTTGTAGATCTTGTAATGTTCTGAACAGCTGTGCTCACTTGCAGACATTTACTTAGATGACAAAATAAACTTTCTCAGCAGGGTGTAGGATACCATCCTGCCAGCACCAGCACTTGGAGGAGCAGCGGACAAGGCTTTTCAATAAACCTCTGGCCTTTGCTGCTCTCTCTGATGACACCTTTGGTATCTGAAGCCAGTGACTTTAGTTGCTGGCCACTGAGCATGTCACAGCTTCAGGACCTGATCAATGCATTAAGTGAAGGCATAAAGCTGGTGTAATCAGTATTGTGGAAGGATGAGATGAAAGGAGCGGGACCACTCTGAGTGGTCTCTCCTGTATTTGTGAATGCCAGTGAAAGAAATGTGGGACATGTTGTGTTTAGCAATAGCAAACACACTGCACATCAGCCAGCAGAGCTGCAGTAACATACCATTCATTTTGTGCCTGAAGTGCACTTATATTTCAGTTTCTGAGGCTCTGGGATGGTTGATTACATCACTGATTAATGTTTCAGTTATTGATCATTATAATGAATGTATTACTCACTTCAATCTGAAAATGCTGGAAAAGGGAACAAAAATCAAGTCAGCCATGGAGACCAGCAACAATCAGTCCTCCCTGGTTTTGTGTTGATCCTTTATTTTCTTCTTGTATTATAATACATTTATTAAACATTCAGATGGACTTGCAGTGGAAAAGTCTCTCAGTTCTGAAGCTGGATGTTCATTCACTGGCTTCATCAAATCATCTGCAAAGGTATGCTTTGCTCCAGATAGGCATCAGATAGAATAGTTGTGTGGTGATAGCTGGTGTGGTGGCACTGCCCTGTCCTCAGAAGAGCCTCATTATTTGTTTGGGGGATGATGATATACTTTATGGCAGTTGCAGAGGGGTCACGTGAAGTCTTGGCACGTGTTCCAAAGGGAGAAGGTTAAGGTTGCAGGGCAAGGACAATACTGTCTGCCAAATCCCCAGCAGCAAGCAGTTCCTTTAAAAAAGAAATACAGAGACAGGGACTTGCTTTTACCTACAGATGTAGGCTTTGCCAGCGTTGCAGTGTTTCAGTCATTTCAGTAGCAAGCCAAGGGAGCTCTGCTGGAGTTCTCAGCAAGAGAAGGAGGGCATTTGTGCCATGTCCTGCCCACCACAGGCGGGGTTTTAGAGCACCTTGTGTGGCTCCCGGCAGGCTGTTAATTCAGAGGTGCTGTTTACCTGTCTGATTTAGTCCATCACTCTAATATCTTAATATTTCTGAAATTGCCTTTTGAATCTACTGAAAAGGAGTGGCTGTGGCTCCAGTGTAATTGAGACTGTCAAGGAAATAGGTGGAATTTTTACAGTGCTGTGAGACTTGATGGTATGTGACAGAGGATCATTCACTTCACTGGTCCATGGCAATGGGAGGCTCCCCCTTAATAAATATAAGCCTGATCTTTTTTATTGTTGTTTTAATTCTTTGCAAAGTTGTGGGTCTGTCTTAAATCTTCATTAGCATGTACTAAAATAAAAAGGATTTCTTTCCTGTTCCAAAAATATCCCATAGCCCTGTGGCATCTTTTAGATGTTTGGGTTGTAGAGGTTGTGAGTTTCTTTCACACTTGTGTTTTGACAGGTCCCTTCTGTTCCTACAGCAATTCAAAGGAGAGACTGTGTGGTATTGATCACACAGAAATCCTTACACAGGAAAAAATAATAGCAGCAGTTTACAGTAATTTACAGGGGTAGATATACAGAGGAAGTATCAGAAAAAACTGACGTCTGGTTGCCTTGCAAACAAGGACAAGGAAGCTGCCATTAGGGTGGTTGGGCCTGCGCCACTATCATCAAAATCTATAAAGGATTGTCTCCAGGTGGGCAAAAGGCTGTGTTGTCCCTGAAGGAGGTACGCTAAAGGAACTTCTGTCAGATATGCTGTAGGTTTTGTTTCTCAGCTCTTAGTTCTGGTTTATTCAGTAGAGGAGGAATAATAAGTGGAGGTGTCTCTGGTTAGTATTTACTTTGGCCATTATGAAGTGTTGGTGTTGGGAGTTAGAGTACCTTGGAGGCTTAATGTGTATTTTAGCTAGTATTTTAAAGTTCTGGGATTCTAATATCCCTTCTTGTGCAGGACAGATAAATAAAAATACTGTTGTCCTTCTGGTAAAGGGAATGGAAGAGAGAGTAGCAGCTAAGGAGTATTCTGAGTTGCAATGCTGTATTCTGTATCATTGTAATAAATGTTTGTATTGTGATAAGAAATGGGCAGGATAGAAGTTAAAACTTGAGAGGTCAGTAGATAAGACTTGCCTCTTCCAGCTAGAGACCTTGGTGAATGTTCATAGGTTTATCATTAGTACAGAATTTGGGAGGTGACTCTGAATAGCAGTACTTCATGATGTTGGAAGGTGCCATGAGCCTCACACAAGTGTATCCACGTCCGGAGGCTGCACAGGTACCGGGAGATGCAGCGGCTTCCCTTGGTGGAAGCAGAGGACGCTGCAGTGCCATTTCTTTGGAGTGAAGCAGTGTTGCAAATATTTGTTGCAGACTTTGAATACTCTTCTGATTTTTAACTTTTTTCCCCTGTGCTGGCAAACAGCCAAACATGGCAGTGGTGAAAAACATGAGTGACTGAGGCAGGGCAGGTTTAACCTGGGAGATGAGGTGCTGTTGGAGGTTCACAGGGATTGTTGTAGAGCTTCATTGGAGTGATGGGGCAAAAAGGAGTTTGACTAATTTTTTGTGGTTTTGTAATTGTCCCTGTCCCCCCAACCCCAGGGAGAGGGCCCAAGGGAGGATGAGAGGTGTGAGGGAAAGCAGATGGTGAACCTCAAGGCGCTGGGGATGATTACTGCAGGAAGGTAGGTGTCTCTCGAGAGGACATGACCAGTGACTTTATTAACCTACTTTCCTGTGGAGGTGCAGAAATATTCTAGGAACTGTGCCAAAGCCTGGAGGCTGGTTGGACACGGGGAAGAAGCTTTCTCATTTGGGTTTTCCTTGGCTGGCTAGTGGGAGTGAGAATAGAGGTCAGTGAATTGGGCCAGGAATGTAGTAGCTCATGAAACTGTGGTACACGCTTTTGGAATCGAGAGGGAAGAAGTACAAAAAGACATAGAGATTGGTGTGTTTGTTTGGCATGTGATTTATTTGTGACCATCACAGGCCTTACAGAGCTGTGCCTTTGAAAAAAAAATACTGCTTTTGTGGAATTAAAAAGATGTGTCTGAATAAATGTCCTGCATAGTGGAATAACTTGCTCTAGCTGTGGTTCGTACAGGCAGTGGAGAAGTACATAAAAAGGTCTCAAGCATAACCAGAAAATTTTGTGTAAATGGGGAAATAAATTTGATTTGGAAAGCAGTTTCAATTTTAAGCTTCCATGAAGGAAGACAAATTAAAACATTTTTAAAGATATTAAGCGTAACAGAATCCCTTTAATTTTCCATCCTTTCTTTTAAGTGAGAAGCTGTGAATCAGTTTTTGTTCAAGGAGACAGATTTCTTGCAGTAATCAGTTTTGCTTTTAGCTCTGATTTTGAAAGAATAAGTGATAATGGTGCACATGCTTGAGGGCGTGATTAGAAGGCAACGTTAAAAGGCTTTTTAGGACATCTATGGTTGAAAAAGGAGCTCTGGAGAGGTCTGCCTTTGGCAGCTGAGCAAGATGTGAATAAAGCTTACCTTTGAAGTGTGGTATGAAGAACAAGTTGCTTAACCCTTTCACACAAGATACATTCAGTGAAAGTTACAGGGGTTTGTTCTGGGCTCATCTGAGAGTTACGGATGAAATCTGTTAGTTTGTATTCAGCCTTTTCTCTCCTCAGATGAGCCCTGTGCCTCTGAAAAGAGCACCGGTAAGAGTGTGTTAGAAAGGCTTGGCTGTTGGGAGTCACTGGCAGCACAGGATTTTTGGAGTGCCTTGGAGTATTTTTCTTTATTGCCTTACAGTGTTCTGTGGAGTGTGTTGAGAAGACTCAATGAGATGCTGAGAATGCACATTGGTAGGAAGTTATTAAGTTGTCTTTTTTTGATAATCTTCTTAAGGGACTTCTTTTCTGTTCAGTGTCTTTACAGCACACACAAACCATTGCTCAGATGCACATTCCTGGACATAAAACCGACTTTACTTGCCTACATTTTAGGAGACTCCTCAGCTGGTAGAGTGCATTGTTGTAGCTCCCAGATTTCTAAAACTGTCAGAGGTTTTTCCTTCCCTGTGTGAAGACCTTCACCAGACTTTTAGCAGTCCATGTCAGTCTGCAGGTGGCTTCATCTGTTGTGTGGCTAAGCAGACAGTGATGCAAAGCTTCCCAAAGAGGGGAGCACCAGGGAGAGTTGTCAACCAACCATCACTTCTGGGTACACTGCTACTTCTGGGTCTTGGAGCAAGCTGGTGGACACTTTGCACTTCAGGCAGACAGTAAACCAAGCTGCTTCCTTAGGTTGGAAAGGTTGTTTTGTAAAATAGACATCCAAGAGAGGGCTGTGGGTACTGCCTGTTCCAGCAGTCTGTTACACCCTCCAGTAGTTCTGTTGAGCTCTTCCCTCTGACAGTGATTGCACTGGCTGCATAGTTCCTTATTCCTTCTAGCCTGGCTGGTCTTGGATGTCTGTGTCTCAAAGTTAAAGCTAAGTGGAATTGGAGTTTTGCTCAGTAGTATCTCCTCAGCCATCTTTTCCAGTTTCCTTTCCTTTCATATCTCTCAAAATAAAGAATTCTTTTTACCCACTGTTAATATTTCATTTTAGCATCTTTGAAGTGCTGCCAGCTGGAGATTGCTGCAGAGCAATAGTGACCTGAAAATCATTAACAGTGCTTCCATGTCTTAGACATCTAAAAACCCCCACAAAACAGCTTTTCTTTTGGCTAAGGTCTTTTAACAATGAAACTTTTTTCTTAGTTTTTCAAGCTTGTGTGCTAAAACTTCTGCTGTCAGTACCACCTGTTACTCTAGGTGTTCTTTGAGACTGTTGGAAATGGATTAATCTTCTGTGCTGTGGCTTCCAGGGGTTCTTTGTAGGCAGTGATTTGCAGCAGGATCATAAACAGGTTTGGTGGAAATTTAAGTCCATGAACTGCTGGTGAAAATCCATGATCACCCTTGTTAGGTGTCAGAGTTTGTGTTACATGCGTCTATCTTGTGGGCCCTGATTAGCTGCTTAGAGTAAGCAGATATTGAATATAGCTTGCAGGTAGGATGGTAAGAAATCATGTCATTTATTCCTGGACTTGTGTCTCTGGCCACTGCACAGATACAGCATCCACATTCCATTAGTGCCTTTCCTCACTCCGGTGAGTGGTCATCCTCAGATTAGGAGCACTCCTGTGTGACCTGCTCTAGGGAACCCTGCTCTGGCAGGGGGTTGGACTAGATGATTTTTTGGGGTCCCTTCCAACCCCTAACATTCTGTGATTCTGCTGCTTCAGCACAGGTGGTGCTGTGACTGTCTGCTCTCTTCATTTCCACTTGTTTGTTCTTCCTCAGTGGTGACAGGCCTCACGCTAGCTGTTCAGAACAGCTTCCAGAGACCTCTGGTCATTGCAGTCAAGTGGAGAAGGCTGCACTGCTGTAGTATTTTCTTCCTTCTCATAACTTCTCTGTGTGTGGCTTTTCCTTTAAAAAATTATGGCTAAAAAGATTATGACTATCTCCTTTCAACAGATTCTATCAGCTTTTGCATCTCTTAAACAATGTGTGTACAGCCCGAGGGTAAAACACATTCTAATACCATGCTAATTGTGTGAGTGCCTAGGCTAGAATCCTCTTGTGAAAAATCCAACCAAGAGAAACCCTAACTCCTGTCTAATGACACTGCTCAGTTAGCCACTGCTCTGGGGCACACTGCAAGGGAAACCTGAGTCACTCCGGGAGCAGGACAGGGTTCAGCATGGTGTGTGACACATGGCACTGGCTCTCAATTCAGCCTTGGCAGGTGGGGGCAAAAGGCTCATGTAAAATCAAAACATGAGGGTCCTCAAATCAGCAAGCTTTGCTTATCTGAAGCAGGGCTTCAATTTAAACTGGTTCTCAGTAGTTAACTGGTAGGATGAGGCACTTGTGGAGGAACAGTTCATGTGTTATCTGAGCCCTCTAAAAGAGATTAATCCCACCTATCCCTCTCCTTATTGACTAGGCAGAGCCAGTGTGACTGACTTAGATCATATTTGACATATGCTTAAGCTGTCATTGTTACTGAAAAAGCAGTCTGTCTGTCTTCCCCTTTGTCTCAGCTACTTACTTTCCTGCTTTCTGCTCCGTTGTGCCAGCACAGCTGTTTGCAGGGCCACAGGGTGGGCAGGGCTGAGCCCAGCAGCAAGCCTTCAGCAGGCTGGGTGTGCCACACCGAGAGTCTGGGACTGCAAACCTCTAGCATTAGGCAGAAAAACGACTTCTGGGCTACTAGAGTTAGTCAAAATGATTTAGCATTTGAATCGTTTAACTTCCATTGAGAACTGACACAAAGCTTTAGGAGGAACCTTTTCAGTCTGTTATTGGAGGAAATACTCCTGTTTATTTTCAGGCAAGGCCACTGGAGAATCCAGAAGATTACCTTTGTCCTGTCTCTCTTGTACTTGAGAGTTTATCACAGTGGAATTGCTAAAGCAGCTACTTCAAAACTCTGTATATGTGTGTAAATTTCCTTTTTATTCTTCAATAAGAAATCTCTTCCTAAATGGGCATACATATGTTATTTTGTTTTGTTAATGGTTTCACGCAGCTGTCCTCACCTCTCCCCTCTGCTACCTGATAGTCAATTAAATGTTGTTGATCAGCTTTTGTCATGTTTCAGTAGGGCTCATTGCTGGTCAGTAACTCAGCAGAGAACAGATACACTGGATTTGTCTGTAAACTGTATGTGCCCAATCAAACATTTCCCAGCTAAGTGGCTGGCTAGCTGCACACCCTCTCCTAGCCCTTCTGCTTCAGCCCTGAGGATCTTTTCGTGAACTTTCCTGAAGGGTTTTTATCATCCCCTGCTCTAACGTATATTGAGATATGCCAAGATGTGATTGATTGCAATAATATGTGCTGAAAAAGTCATATATTGGGTCTCACGTGCCCTTGAATATGAGCTGCATTAGTTGTTTGGAAGTGATATATCAAATATGCTTGGGTGAGCAGCTGAAACGCTTCTGGGACCAGGTTTGTTATATATCTTAGAGTAAGGCTTTCTGCAAAAAGCCTGCATGATTAAGAGCCAAGCAACTGAGGAAGAATGTTCACTGACTAATAATAAAAACTCTGAAAGTAATCCCATCAAGTCCCTCCCTTCTGATAAGTCCTGATGTAAATTTATAGGTATTCTCTATAAACATAAGAGGAGGTTCACTTCCCTCTTAGAACAAACTCCAGCAGCAGTTTCCCACACCACCCCTGAGAACATTCTTTCATTATCTTGTTTTGTGTAATAATTGCCATGGAGCAGTCACAAACTTGTTTTTCTACCAGTTGCAGCTATAGAACAATGTGTATGCCTTGACCTGGATTCAGAGAGAGAAAAAGTCACTGTTGGCATAGTCTCCACCTTGAAAATCTGCCATCGACATGGTAGAGAGTTGCTAAAGACTTAAAATGCCTAATTGAAAAGGCTGAATGTCTGCAAGGATCCTTTGAGATAAGAATTGTCTTTGAAAACATTTTAACTAGAGGTCTGGGATATATCATTAATCCTTTCAGTAGTTCTATTACTCTTTAAAATTGTATTATTTCTGGAGTAATTGGCCTGCAATGTAAATAGAAGCCATAGTTTGTAAAGAATCTCTTTTCCTGACAGGTTTTATGTTAGACTCTTTTTTTTGTTTGTTGGTTTTAAACTTTTTCTGTAGTTCTTATCAAGACAGCTATGATTGCACTGTGTACAGTCAGCAAAAGCCACATGTTTTCTGGTGGATAGAGGAAGGGTCCCTCTGCAGAGGGCACTGGCTGCAGCCAGGAGAGGCAATCCCTTCTCCAGCTCTGTCCATAAGCTCACAGCATGATCCAGGACCTGGTTTCCTGCTGTACCTAAAGTGCTGTAATTGTCGTCTGCTACCAAAAAATGGCACTGTCTCGCATTTTGCCCCAGCCATGTGCTGGCACAGCTTCCCTCTGCCACATCCAGGGATCAGGGCTCTCGGATGACTTCATTCCGCCCACTGCATGTTTAATGCTGGCTCTGCTGGGTGGGCTCATCTCCTGGGCAGCTCTTGGCCATCTCCAATGCTGGCAGGAAGGCAAGAAGCAGCAGTGGTGGGGAGCAAGACCCCGTCCTCCTCCTCCGGCTGCATCTCGGGCCCCCCCCCGCCTCCAGCTGCAGCTCGGTCTCC